>JAEMPF020034337.1:0-10000 GCA_022496165.2 Catalaphyllia jardinei | reverse complement strand
CAATTCAGGTGACAGACGACCTAGTGTATGACACCTGACCTGTTGTCTAGAGTACTAACCCTTGGTCCCTCGAGGTTGTTTTCTTGTTAAGAAATAGTCCAAAAAAACAAATGAAGGATACGACACACAAATGATTTTACATGTAACAACTAAGATATAGTAAAATTCGTTGAAACTCAGTTCAAACGCAATTGAAACGCAATTCAGTTGGTTAAAGACAAGAATCGCGAAAGCGCATTAAAAAATCATGACTCTCCGGTTGAATAAAAGTCTCGGATTGTACCTCTTTCAGTTTTCAGCCTCAAAAGGGTCCCAAAGCAGAATCTTTCGCGTTACTTTTTCAGGTATTGAGGCCAAAAAAGTTAATGTGTTGCTTTAGAATTGGTACCTCTTAGGGGTGAAAAAAAAAATCAACCACACCCACAAAACAGGGTTTTGGCACCTCTTGGGCAGGGACCGCAGAGGAGGAAGGGCTAGTAGGACTAAAGCCCTACCACTTTTAATACTAGGATTTATTTTCTAGGGCTCCAGATGGCGCGGAAGTGCAAACTAGATGGCGAAACGCTGACCATAACAGGTGTTTGTTTGTATTGGCTAGATGTTTTAGCCTTACAACTTTAAAATAGTCTTCGGGGTCCCTGTTCTTTCAAAATTTTCGACTAGCAATGCCGTCCCTTCAATATGGGAGTTTTCCTCCAGGGGTAAAAATACAATCGTGATTCCAATTATTATGGGCACATCCATAAAATGGTATGTATCAGTATTAGAAAGACTATATACAGTCTATACAATGTCTTATTTAGTGCTTAAGAGTAATATTGATTGAATGTTTATATCATTTCGGTGCTAACTGTAACGTTATCAAGCAGGTCCGTCAAACTTGGATATCGCGGCAGAAAAGGGACGACCAGTAGCAGGTTCCAGGTTCTCCCAGTAAGCTCGATTGGCCCTGGGTACAGAACATGCAACACTGTTAGTTTTTGAAGTTGGAGCGTGTAGCGTTGCAGTTGTGTCCTGCGTGGCAGATATGTCTTAAACGTTTTGACCAATTGTATGTGTCGTTGTTTCTTCCAATGAAATTGCGTTGGGACAGTGTCTTCTTAGAACGGAGATCAGTTACCAGTCTTATGGCTGCGTATTATTAGATAGAACCCATGATATGATTGGCTCAGTATATCCTATTACGTCAGAGGACATGTCTGCCATATAGGACATAACTGCAACGGTACAGGAGCGCGCCTATCTTGAACCCAGGCCTCCAACAGTCAAATAGAGTGAGATCTGGGTACGAGATTAGAACGTGCCAAAAACAAATAAAAATGCAGCGGAAGTACAAGATGGAGAAAATAAAATATTCTTTACAATCTTCATTTAGACAAGCTTTTTGTAGACGTTAGGCGACTTGCAGGATCGGAAAATAAAATAAAACCATGTTTTGGCCAATAGCACGCGTAAGAAATTCGAGTGAAACTGACCCAAAGCCAACAAATACATCTAGTTAATTTGGAAATTTCTCCACAAATATCCCTCTATCCATGCATGCTTGAGTATAGAATGAAAGCATCTCTCAAAGACTGCTTTAAAAAAATCACTTTTCTGTTGCTTTTAATACTCTTACTTGCGTCTAATCCATTCTTTAGGGTGATTTTTCATTGCTCCTCCCCAAAGCTCATGCTTTTCACTTGCCAAAGGAAGAAAACCACGTTCCGGGCTCAGCTAAAGAGGAATAGTTACATACATTAACACACATTAGAACTGAGAAAACAGCACAAGGAAAATACACTCTGATTGGTATAAAATCATGTTCAGTTAGAATAGCAAACAATGATGCAAGGCTGATACTACGTAGAAAGCTTAACGGGGCAACGACAAGATAGAGTCCAAACTGAAAGCCAAGAATCATTATCATTATCATTATTATTTTTCAGTTAGAAACGCAGATCTAGCACGAGCTGTCAACGTAAAGATGGCGCGAGCAAAGAAGATTTTTATTTGGATGATTAAAGGAACTTTCTGAAAGAAATAGAAAATATGTTATCCGTGTCTCTACCGAGTTAAACAAATACTCGAGGGAGAACTCGAAAAATCTCTTCCCACAACAGTTTTCGTTCTCGCAAACTTCTATGATTTTCTCCATAGATAGAGATTGGTATTTACAACATATAAAGATTGCTTCTTTTATAAAGTATGTGCAGTTTTCGCTCCTAATATTAAATCCCAACAACGAAATTTTATGGCACAATTGGAGACTATTGACTTTCAGACGTTTGCCAGCTTCACCTTCGCTATAGGTTTGTATTTATTTGATTCCTTATCGCCAAAGGCTTGCAGTACCTGGCCTCTAATAGCAGTACTCGGGGGAGCCAATTGCTTAACTTTTTAAAGAAAAGGTACAAACTAAAGTCGTTCTTATTGTCGTTTTTGTTGTTGCTAGACTGAGCAGTTTTTAACTGAGTGTCATCAAACCAAAAGCAGTGTAATCACTCCAGCCAATCACAAACAACAAAATCCAGTGAACCAATCCAAATTGAAGAGAATACATGTAGCTGACGCAAAGCGCGGGAAAACATGGGTGGACGACTCACAATTGACTTCGGTTTTATTTCTGATTGGATGTTATAGTTTCTAGGTGTCATGTGCCATACCTCTTCTGCGATAGCCCGGATGTGGTATGGTTCAAAGCCACAGCAGCCTCCGATATACCTGACTCCCATATCATAGGCCTGCCGAGCGTACTTATGCACATCCCAGCGAGTTAGTGTGCGAGGCTCCAAGGCTATAACAAAAAGAACAAGAATGGTAACTAGCGTAAGTGGAATGGAGTCGAGGAACTGTGACCCAAAGAACACAATTATAGTTTTCTAAGGAGAGGAAAAGAACTGTTAAAGTTATTTTTCGGGAAAAATGTTGGACATATTCACTTGCAGGGGAAGGCAAAGAGAGACCTTATCGGCAGTACGGTGGCCACTTTTAATTCTATTGCAGATTGCCTAGGGAGCAAATACATAGTAATTTGCGCCCTGGGCATCCCATAATAGCTAATTGAATTCAAAATGGCCGCTGTATCGCCGTAAATGTCCATTGAGGCATAAATGCAAGGCAACCAACCAGAACACGAGTTACACTGAAACTAGTCAAAAGGAGTACGCGTAATACCGTGACTAGCCAATCAAAACGCGCGTAATATCGAAACTGACCAATCCTAAACGCGGATAGTACGAAAACTAGCCAATCAGTAAGCCGTTTAGTTATGATACAAGCAACTAACACACAGTAAAGCGAGTTCGCACCAAAAGGTATCTCGGGCAAGCTACTGAACCCAGCCCTGCCGGCGTCCGGGGTGTGGTAGCCAACAGGCTGGATCATCAGGTAAGGATTAAGTCCTGCCTTGTCCAGTGCTTCTTTCATCAGACGAAGAGCCTCCATGGAAATGGTAGGATCGAACTTGCAGTTCACCCCAATGATATCGGCACCTGATAATGAGGGAAAAATATCAGCCACATGTTTAAGCAAGCATGTTTACCACACCATTGTAACCCTTACAAGCCTCTCCAATATAACCTACACTAGTTACAAGCCCACAAGAAAACCCTTACAAAGTTTAAAAGTCAATAGTCTGCGAATGCATCTGCTGCTAAGCAAAACCGGTCGGGAGCCACGACACACGATTGTCAAGGGTACATTCGGCGTTAAGCTAAGTGTTCCGTACCCAACATACAACCTACGGGAGTTAAGTGCGGTTGCCGTAAGATTATATTAATTAAGCGACTAGGAGTAATCTAATCTCATCTAGATGGGATACTAGTCCATCGAGCTCTCCAGCATTTAACTCGTCGGTACCATTGAACACACCCACGTGGAGTGAGGCACTGAGAGCAAATAGTCTATTCCAAGAACATAACGCAATGACCCTAGCCAGGTATCGAAACAAGAGGGCTCGATCAAAAGCCCAGCTGACCGTTAGGCCATCGTGTCTCCTACAGAAGCGGCGTGTAAGATTTTACGAAGTAAAAGTAAAGTAATCTTTATTTGAATACGGTTAAAAATTTGTCGACTAAAACCTACTAACTAATAGTAAAAAAAGAGAATTAAATTAAAAAGCTGCGCCACTATAGCTAAAGCTATTTTTGTAATAGTTTGTGCGTTGTAATGGAACATTCAATTTATCCTCAGAGTCCTTAGTGCGCTGGTGGGCTTGCCTGCTCTTGCCAGTCTAACCGCGCACTCTCCTGTCGACACGTTATTACTGTCCCCAACAGGACCAATGCACATCGTGATGGCGGTTGGTTTCCCTGTGTTCTTCATCACTTCTACAACCCATTCAGCTTCCTCTCCGTACTCAAAGAACTAAGAGAGGAAGGGTAAAAAATTACAACATATCTCCAACTACCCTGTGGAACAAAAGTTTTTGCGGAAGTTTATTTTCGATTTTTTGTATTTTGCGGAAACTAATTTTTGTAATTAAAAAAGACTGGTTTGTCTTGCTGGGTACCAATTTTTGCGTTTTTCGTGAAGTCGAGCTTACTTGAAATTACAACATTTTCGCGTTTTCGTTTTAACATCAAACTACATCAGTTGACAAGTGAAAAAGCACGTAGAGATGCAAGAAATAGTAATCTGGTAATCAGTGTCACTCTTTCATAATAACATCGTGCTCTTGTGTGGAATTGTAGATTCTCTTCTTTTGGAGCACCTTCAGACGATCCTTTCCTGTTACCTATTTTTCATTTCTGGACGTTCTGTTTTTCGTTTCATTGTTTTGTTTCTAAAGGAAAGAGACGTTTTAACTAAATGGCAACGACAAGACTGCACTTGTGATGTTTGTGTGTATAATTTCGCCAGTGGAGAAAATGTTTGGGAAAAAAGTTTTGTGGGAAATATTTTTGGCGAGAACGTTTTTCTGCGGCGAAACATGAATAAAATAAAAATCACACAAATTAGAACCCTTAAAAAATTAAGTGCTACACGGTACATGAGCTGACTGTGGCTGTCTGTACAAAGTTCAAACCACGGTCCGAAATTAACATAAAGCGGCGTAAGCTACCTACATTGCCGCTTGCTTACCTCAGCAATCAGTAAGTCCATGTCATTCTTGAGGAATATTGCAATCTGTTCCTCGAACCGTTTCTGTATACGTTCCTTCCCAGCTCCCTGCGCGTAAAGTCTTGCTGTTTGGCAGATGGAGCCTGCGGAGAACACCCCACCCTCTTGAGCCACGCCCTTAGCCAGGTCGCATGCAGACTGATTTATTTCCTCGTTCTGTGAAAGAAATCAACAAATGGCACCTGAAATAACCTTCCGATCGCTTTTGAAATAGCGAATTTCTCGTCGTCAAACTGTCATTGCTTTAGAACAACCAGGAATCACTTTGAGTCAAGAGAAGGCATTTTTTTTTTTACAATAACCGAAATTTACGAAACCAAAATAATGATATACAACTGTGATCAAAGTGACTAGAGCAAACGAAAACTCAAAGCAAATTCACGCAACCTGCGTAAAAAAAAAACAAGTTGATTCTGAAAGTACCGACTAATTTGATTGTGCCGCTGATTAGAGTGAAAAACAGCGCATCTTCGACGACGAGTTGAAGAGAGTTTAATCGATCCATTTTGAATGAAGTACACAACAAAGAGAAACTTTAAAAAGATTTCCGTAGAGAAATTGCAAAGAAAAAAACCATCCACTTTGTTTCACACGCATTTTCAAAATAAAATTAAGCGGCAAAAACGAGCGGAGCTTTCCTTGTCTGATTAGGTAAATAAACGTCCTGCTTGGTCACCAGTGTGCTAATAAGGGACACTGAAACAAGCAAGCATGCATTGTTAATTAAATTGAACAGAATCTTTTTTAAAAATATCCCAAACTGTCGGGAAGCTGACCAGTTGGCTATTTGCAAAGCATAGAGGAGTTGAATTTGGGACCACTAAACACAAATCCGTCCAGTGGCAGGGAAGAGGATTTTAAGCTGAGACCTCCGGATCACAAATCCAGCGCTTTAGCCACAAGGGCACACCGGCTTCACAGGGGCGGGATACAGAGCCACCTTTTTGTTATACAACAAGTACCTTCTCGTCAATGATTTCATCGTCCATGGAAAATGTAAAAGCCTGAATGACATCTGCGCCTGCTCGAAGAAACTCGCGATGAACCTGGCGAACTGAAATGAACAATTACTAATGAACAAGTTCGAAGTAATCACATCTAGTCAATCACAATGCAATTTATTATCGTGGACATTGTGTTCCTCGAGGCTCACAGTTTCCTTGAGCCTCGCTCTCGAAAAACTGTGAGCTTCAAGGGCTTCGAGGAACGAATAGTTTCCGCGGACAAAAATACCGAGCATATTTTCGCGCCAAATGTAGGCTATCAATTTAATGTTTCTATCTTAGAGCGCGATGATGTGTGACATGACGTGACTTTACGACATGAATTACTTGCGCAGTAAGGATGTACAGTTTATGTGCAGTAACAATAGGCACGAACTAACCTCGTTCCCAGAGAGAGAGGACCCTAGAACCGAGATTAAGCACGAACGTTCTTAACTCATACCTCTCTGTCACGCAACGCTGCGCTCCCTATTCTACATGATAGAGACAGGACTGGACTAACCTGCCTCTGGGCTCTCCACCGTGCACTCCGGCGACCAAGGTCCTGCTTTTACATATCCCCGCTTCTCCAAACAGAAAGTCATTCCTCCATCACCGACTAGGACATCACCGAATTTTAGACGGTCTAGAATAGAACCCTTCTGCGTAAAAATCAAAACAAAACAGCAAAAAGATGAAAAGGGTTGTTAGATTGATGATATCAATTCTGCACATAAAAGATCGTAAAAATCCTGAGTTCAGTGCATATACAAACATTCTCTTCTTATTTGACCCAAATAAATAATTGCTTTAAAAATCACTAAGGATGAGGTTATTTCGCGCAGCTATGTACTCTTCTTATTTTAATATATTTTTGTTTAGTTAATTTCTAGCTCAATCCAAAAAATGTTGTTGTTGTTGTTGTTGATGGCTGCCCAGTCATATTAGCCCAATGAGGTTATTTCGCGCAGCCATGTATTTCGTCACGGAACGCGTCATTATGACGTCATAACTACTTTACAGAACTACTATTAATTACTTAGGGCCTGGTTAGATGAGCCGGGCTTGCCCGGTTAGCTGGGTGCTTCGTTGTGCCGAGATGACTTTCAGCCCGATATTACATGAGGCGAGCCAGCCCGGTTGATGGAACGCGGGAGACCAGAGCGAGCATGATTTTGGCGTGAAGAAGGCACGACTCGCTCCACTATGGCGGGAAGTTGTGGTTTTCAAAATTGACACTACAAGAATGCGACGAATGATTGTAATTGCCTTTCCCAGTAGTTGGCTGCATCTTCTGCATTTATGCAGTGAGATGGACTTTTATATCTGTACTCTCGCTGGCCTAATGAGCCGGGCTGACCCAGAAACGCGATTACATGGAAAAATCTCAGCCCGGTTATCATGTAATCGTGAAGTTGATTTTTGTTGCGTTTAACAAACAAACGTGCCGAGATCCCGGCAAACTGACATCAGCCCGGCTCATATAATCAAGCTCTTATTTACTACTTTTTTCCTGAATTTTCTTTGGGATGTCAAATTTGAACATCATATATGACGTCACAATAGCAGTCACATGGGATGAAATAAACACCAATAAATAGGTAATTTATCAACCTACTTGCCCGCCAATGCAAGTTTCGTTACATTCGATGCATTCTGCTTCTGTCTATGGCCTAGAACTCTTAGTTTTGTAAGAAACGGGAGGAGAAGCCTTAGAAACCGACCACCGTGCTGTACTTTGCGAAATCATTACGAAACCGTCACGCAACGCACCATAACCTCGTGCTAACAAGACAAACGGAAGCAATTCGCGGCAAACACGCTGAAAAAAATGTTTTTCTATTTCGTGCCTAAGTTTCCGAGACACCCATAGGGTCTGAGTTTTTCGGGTCTGCGGTCCGAATGTTCGAGATCTGTGTTTTGGAGACACCTTGTTAGAAATGCCTTTGGTCGCGATAGATAAAGAACTTGTCCTCTTTGGCCGCGACAAAAAATGTGTGTCGCGGTCATAATTGTAGGAGAAAGAAGAGTTAGTTGAAGCCAGGGCCGTACATAGCGGGGGAGCAGGAGGGGGGAGTTGCCCCCGCCAGGAAAACTATTTTTTTTTCTAACATAGTGTTTGATTTTGTTGGGCTATATACGGGAGATCCCTGTGAAGGTTTGTGGAGTTTGCCCCCGCAGACAAAAAATCCTAGGTACGGCCCTGGAAGCCTCTTCACAAAACGTTTTGATAAAGCACATATTTTAATTTCGCAAAGTACAATAAAAGCCTTATGGAAAGGCCTAGGAAGAGAATTGCTATCGCTCTGAAGTTTGTCAAAAATACCACGATCCGTATTTTTAACTTTCCTCTCTCACCGTTTGAATATGTGATCAAACGGTCTTTGATTTCCTTATGCCAGTTGGTAGAAAGCATTAATTTTGATTATGGGATCGATTTCCGCCAATCACCAGCTCAGCGGTGACCTCTGACCTCTAGAAATGTAACAGCTGTTAAATATAACCAATCAGAAAACGAAAATTTCGATCCGGTGAAATTTGATATGTTCAAACTTGTTCGTATAAATACCAAAGCACTTCTTTCGTTCAACTCATAAACTTGGTCAAATCACCTGGATTTCGACTACGAAGGATTCTTTCAATTACCTTGTGGGGTATTTGAATTTCTGAGGAAGATTCTTTTGACGAAGCTGGTTGAACTATGGCGCCCAAAAAGGCTGTGAAAAAAGGAGAAGAGAAGAAGAAAGAGACTCTCAAAGAAAAGCCGACCGCTGACGGTAATATAAAGAAAAAGAAGACAAAGAGAAAGCGAAGTTATGGAGTCTTCATTTACAGAGTGCTGAAGCAAGTTCATCCAGACTCCGGTATCTCCAGCAAAGCCATGAGTATCATGAACTCGTTCGTCAACGACATCTTCGAACGCATCGCAAGCGAAGCTTCTCGTTTAACGAAATACGCCAAGAAGTCGACCATCGGCCCCCGTGAGATCCAGACCGCCGTCAGACTGCTTCTTCCCGGTGAACTGGCCAAACACGCTCTCAGTGAAGGAACCAAGGCTGTAACCAAGTACACCAGTAGCAAGTGAAACGATTTTACCGTCAGTAAACAAACGGCTCTTTTAGGAGCCACCATATCTTCCTTAAAGTCTTTGATCAACTGAGGTCTGTGTTAATACAGGGTTGTCACAGGTTTATAAGAAATCGACAGAAAAAATTTCTTTACTACGTCTTAATTTCATTCTAAGTCAGGGAAAACTGACATTTTTAAGAAAAGTTTGGCCGATTGTTTAAAACTCAGTTGTATGTGCATGGTGACTTGAAATACGTTCGAGACAGCTTTGTCCAGACGTTCCGTTAGTTGTGGAGTAGCGTGAAAAATAGGGGAGAAATAGCGGAGGAACAAAGAAAGAAAGGAGCTTTCCCGCCCTGCACCCTTCGACATATTTGAGTAACTTCGATTGTTGCGAGAAAGAAATTAAGGGCGCGTGAATCACGCCTCTTCTCTTTAGGATGCAAACACCACAAAAAACATACTTTGTCTTAATTTACCTTCCTCTCCGTCGTAAACAAGGCCCTGTTGAGAGAAGGAAGTAAACAGGTTGTAGCTGAGCTTTTATCATGAAGAATTGAAAGCTTTAGCGTTTTCGTTACCGGGGGCCCGTTTCTCGAAAGTCCCGGTAACTTTATCGGGCTCTAAGTAGGGTGTGTTCTGACCTGAAGTTCGTTTTGTTTCTTTAGCTGATAACTTTACTGTATAATTTTTAGAACTTTTTACACACCCATCTGGAATGGAACCCCCAAACGAAAGAAATGCCCCCTCCACCCAAGGTATAGAGGGAGTTCCACCTTCAGAGCTAGGGTGGGCCCAGCCCACACAAAGCCGGGCAAATTTGAAAACGGAGGTTTCACTCTGAA
>JAEMPF020035376.1:0-11127 GCA_022496165.2 Catalaphyllia jardinei | reverse complement strand
TACGATGGCCCAGAAGGCTCACAGTTCAGTTGTGATTTTTCACAGTTCAGTTGTGATTTTTCACAGTTCAGTTGTGATTTTTCACAGTTCAGTTGTGATTTTTCACAGTTCAGTTGTGATTTTTGACACAGTTCAGTTGTGATTTTTCACAGTTCAGTTGTGATTTTTGACATAGTTCAGTTGTGATTTTTCACAGTTCAGTTGTGATTTTTGACACAGTTCAGTTGTGATTTTTCACAGTTCAGTTGTGATTTTTGAAACAGTTCTGTTGTGATTTTTGAAACAGTTCAGTTGTGATTTTTCACAGTTCAGTTGTGATTTTTGAAACAGTTCAGTTGTGATTTTTCACAGTTCAGTTGTGATTTTTGAAACAGTTCAGTTGTGATTTTTCGGTTGGACGAAAGAGACTGGAACTTAACATACGGGAACTGAGACAGACGAGTGTTTATCTCCCGCCATTTTGGAAAGGCGGCAAAGTTGTTCTCTAGTTTGTGTTTGACAGTGCTTGGCGTTTAAAACGATGGATGCCATAATAAGGCAAACTGTCCGAGAGGAATTAAGACGTCAGGGTGAATCTGCCTCAACGAGTTCTGAAGCAGCGACCCGTGAACCAAACCAACGAACGGTGAGCCGACTCTCCGGCAACAACAACAAGCTTTATTACCAAAATAAAAAAGTCAATTATTACATTAGAATATATTCTCTCATTAGAATATATTCTCTCATTAGAATATATTCATTAATAGAATATATTCTCTCTGGATTACTCGACCGCATCAGGGGTCAGTCGAGAGGGAAGAAAAGAAAGTCCGATAAAGAACATCGAATCCAGGTTCGCTGGATTCATTACGACAAGAAGTCAGAAGTTTTTGTTCCAGTTCGTCAGAAGAAGGGTGGCGGAAACCGGTTCGTTGCTTATACTGCTTATACCTCCCACAGTTGAAGAACTGAAGCAAAAAGCCACTGCTTTAATTTTCCCTGACGGGAAAAGTGCTTTCGCTGGCTCTGTTGACGACATGCTCCTAGATATCTGCGACACAACCCAAACGGCCATAATTCGATTTCCTGGTGAAGGAACTATTGAAAGTTAATTAAAAGAAAATGGTCTCTATCCGTCGACAACTTACCTCTATCTGAGATCACAGCACCAAGACACATTCTTTTCACAACTTAAAGCAGAGGAGGAAAAGTTTGAACGGCCAGTCAACCTGAATACTTCGCAGGTAGCAGCAGATGCTGGTAAGCGTGTTGTTTGTTCAGTATGTAGCTGCACGTATTTGGAAGGTGAAGAATGCATTCGATGTGAGCAGAACAGAGAATATGAATTTTCTAGGATCGCTGATGGGGGGAATCCATATACTACAGAAACCCCAGAAACACCAGAAACCCCAGTTTTACTAACTATGAATGAAATAAGATCTAGACGGGTATCACAACTTTCAAACGGTGTGGCTGAAACAGAGGCAGAAGGATCGCATGATGGCAATGTGGCTGATGAAACCAGTTACCCAACGCTTACAAATGACGAGAACTGCAATCGTGATGTAGGTTCAGTAGAGCCGGATTATCCATGTCCCTCTTCATCAAGAGACCTTCCAGAGAGAATTCTCACAGTTCACAGATCATGCATAAGAACTGAACTGATCGAACGTTTTAAAGACCCAAGTGTACTGAACTGTAATATTGATTTTAAAGTGATTAATGAAAAGGGAGAGTTTGAAAAAGGTGTGTGTGTTGGGGTAATTTGTGAAGTGTACACTTTATTCTGGAGTGAATTTTCTATCTCCATGACTATAGGAGAGAGAGAAAGGGTTCCCTTTGTTAGACATGACCACTTTGTTGAGGAGTGGGAGGCTGTGGGGAGAATTTTAGTTAAAGGGTTTGTGTCTGTCTCCTATTTTCCCACCTTTTTGTCAAAGGCTTTCCTATGCTACTGCCTCTTTAGCAACCAAGTTCTAGATTCCATGTTTGTTGATTCATTTACAAAGTACCTATCCCCAGTAGAGGAAGAATTCATTGTAGATATTATAAGGAAGAATCAACTTCCAGATGATGAAGATGAATTTACAGATTTTCTTGAAAGATTTAAGTGTAGAAGGGTGGTTACCACTGAAAACCTTAGCCAAGTCATTCTTGAAATTTCCAAGCAGGAACTAGTTCAGAAACCACATCTCATGATTTCATCTTTGCAACCTTTTGTACAGCAGTTGAAGCAGTATCCCCAGTTCCACACTATTTCAGCTGTTGAAGGCTTCTATGATAGTCTTAAACCTACAACAAAAAGGGTGCTATCTTGTCTCACCTCAAATCCACAAAGTGAAGGAGAGAGAGATGCATTTAAATTTTTGCAGCGATTTGTAAGAGGTCTGGCGATGCCAAAACTCCTACAGTTTTTGCGATTTACGACAGCTGTGGATATTATGATTGACAAGAAGATAGAGGTTACTTTCTTTAAGTGCGAGGGCTTGAGTGCAAGACCCATTGCCCACACCTGTGGACCCCTTTTGGAAATTCCATCCACATATGCTAACTATGTGGAATTAAGGGAAGACTTCATGAACATTCGGAATCGGGACAACTGGGAAATGGATATTATATGAAAGAAACTCTATTGGCCTAAGTTTTTGATCAATGTTTTTCTGTTACAAGCTATCTGTCAAAGGGTTGAATTACGCCCAGTAAATAACAGGGTTAAATTGGAGTCTGAAACGATCTAGAATCTCCATTTTTTGTGTTCTCAACTAAGTACTGTAACAGTTGTAATTTTAACTAAAGGAGCCTCAAAACCAGAGGTCTGTGTCAGTTGTGTTTTCCAGCTGGGAAGAATGTTGTGTTAGTCTGTTGTGTTTTAGGTATGAAGTTCTGATTTCAGGGTAGGCCATAAGAGATCTTGGGGGTCTTGGGAGGGGTCCTGGGGAGAGGTGACTTAAAAATGCCGATATTTCAGGCTAAGGAAAGTAGCATGCACTGAACATTTTGTTAAGTCCTCAGACAATCTTTTTAATTGTGAAAGTTTACTTTAAGTTGTTGACATAATAAGTGTTTGAGTTCTAGCTTTTGTCAGTTCCAGTTCACACACCAACCCAGTTATGTACATAACTAGCCTTTCTCGTTCATAAAATTTAGAGTGGCTTTTGTAAAGTTGTCAGTTTTTTTCTTTTTAGACAAAAATACAATAATAACTTGTCGTTTGCTAAATAAAATGCTTATATCTATTATATAGAATTTGTGTCCTCATTTCCCCCCAGTGCTTATTGCAGGTTGGCTGCTTAAAGACCAGGCAAACTGCTGGAAGATTATTTTACTAGTATTGGTATTCTTCCTGGTTTTGTGAAAACCATGACACTAAACATCATGGTCTCAGTTTAAAAAGTGTGTGAAATACCATCCCCGAAGCATAAGGTGGAAGATAATTTTTAATGTTGCCTTGTCTTCTCTTCTAAGATATCCTATTAAGGACTCTATATTCTCAGTGACAGAGTGGGGGTAACGAAAATCAATGTTCATACATACAGGTGCAATTTGAAATGCAGTAATAGCCCATGTTTAAGAACCTGGGTTTTAACGACCTGTTAGGCTAAAATTGTCATTTTAAGCCTTGTCCACATGAGAACCTATTAAAGTTAGGTTCTTACCAGTGGGTTTGCTGTAAGAGTGTATAGGTAGAAACTCCGGTCATTTGTGAACACTCAAGAAATGTAGAAAACACTCGCCTGCGGCTCGTGTTTTCTACATTTCCCTCGTGTTCTCAAATGACCATCGTGTTTTATCATAGTGTAATACACGGCTTAGGCTTCTTTATTTGTTAATTATGAGATGATACATGTATTTTTATTATATATATAAATTTATATAGTATATTCAGATGTAATTCATGAAAATATAAAAACCTATTTTACAATTGAGAACTTCAGGTTCTTGTACTGGGCTATTACTGTATGGCAATAGCTCGTGTTTGTTACAAAACTGAGGAAGAACACGTTCGCAGGATATGCTTTGACAAAAATTATGTTAACTTTTCCACCTCTTTTAGGAGTCTCATATAGAGATCGAGAGCAGAGTTAACATCGTGTGGCTCTGGAAAGTGATGTTCATTCATAATAGTCAGAGCAAATTCCCTGAAATCCTCACTGTAGTCAGGTGGGCACATTGTGGAGTGATCATAAAACTCCTGAAGGTCATCCTCGTCTACATCCGTTCTATAGTCATCAGTATTGGAAAGGTGAGGAAGAAAAAAACATGCAATCAGGTCGTCCCCGAGGACCACTGCTGTTTCCAAATTTGCTTGACGATATTCTGTGTTGATTCCACAATTCTGCCACTTGATATAACTCATTTCTTAGAATAGGCATGAAGCAAAATCGAATGCAGTCAACATGAACTGGATCTGAGTCAATAAATAGACCCAAGTCACGCAGATCTTTAAAAAAATTTATCCACCAACCAGGACCATCCTTAGCTAGATGCGACCAGTAGGCTTCAATCCTCTGATTTGCTGTGGACCTGCCAGTGAGAAAACACTTGAGACCCGCATCCTCATCACTGTGGCTCGACCTCAGAAAAGTATGTACTGCTGCAACCATGCTGTTCTCAGTTCCGTCATCTGATCTCACTTTTCTCGGTAAACCACCGACTTGTTTTACAGCATCAAGGTAAAATTTAGTGATAACTTCAGGGTTGTTATTTGTGGGACCAGCCTCGAGCCAAAGTAGCCTCCTTGAAAATCCATCGATGGCTCCATGCACACAGAATCCATAAGGTTTAAGTTTGTCATAGCCATCGATGTGCCAGACAACGTTGGGCCCTTTTGCATGGTATATTCTTTGGCGAAGTCTCTTCCTTTTTCTGCTCTCAACTCCCTCTGGATCCAACTCTCTTAAAAGTTTCATGACTGTTATCCTCTTCACCATATATCCTTTCCTTCTCAGTCTGGCCCATACCCTGCGGTAACCTACGAAGCAGCCACTGCCACCGAGCTCTCTCTCTATTATCCCCTTTAGCTCATCAAGAGGCATATTCGCGGGACGTCTTGACAAGCCCAAGGTTCGAAGTCGTCTTTTTAGCGTTGATATACTTATCGTTATTCCGTGAAGTTTCAAAAATTCCAGCATTTCTAAGTTAGTGTATCCCTGTTTAAAATAGCTCGATATTAAATCCAGCTGGTCATCCGTAGAAACACCAATCACATTCATACATGGTGAATACACTGGTAGCGGCATTTTGTAACTTTTTCTAGAACATTATTAGATTTAATTGCACTTCTCAAGGATGTAAAGATGGCTGTCATGCTAAGTTCGAAAACTCCCGCCTTTTCTATACTTAAAAGCCCGGATGTTTTCAAAAATCACAACTGAACTGTGTCAAAAATCACAACTGAACTGTGAAAAATCACAACTGAACTGTGAAAAATCACAACTGAACTGTGAGCCTTCTGGGCCATCGTAGAAATGGGCTATTTCTATGCTTTTGCGTGACGCGGCATTTACATGACGGCCGAGAGAGCTGTTATGTTGGTTAAAAGGTGACTTCAGTATTTCGGGTAATTTGGCTATCGTAACGGTTAATGTATTAGAAAAAGTGTTACTTTAATGTTCTTGGGTTCCTCGAACGATAAATTCCCTCTTTTGTAGCAAAACTCAGAGATATGTCCAGGATTGAACGCTAATGAGATTCAAATTCCTTATGATAAGCATCACAAAGTGTCCTCATTGGTAAAATGTCACCTAAACACACTCAATTTAGTCAAATATGAAGTAGCATGAAAATTTCAAATAACCCTGCCAAATATAAAGTACTAATTAAACAATACTTGCGTTCAGTCCTGGACATAAGTGAAAACTCAGCGACAGATGTTTCTGTTGGTTTCCGGTTGTTAGAGCCCATCCGGATGGGCTGCAGCATGGCGTCTCCATACAAATCTCTATAAATTTGGGTAAAACATTTCTCCTCATATCTTGCTTAAGGGTTCTTGACTTTATCTACTGAACGGTTTTGATTTTTATCTCGACCTATTTTGAATCGCGTGACACTGAAAACCAGGAATTATATAGAAATCTTCTTTTGCGCAGCAAAACAAGGAGCTATCTTGCTTAAATACGACCCGCGCTTGTTAAAAATTTGTGGATAATTCACCTTGCCAAAGCGAATATGCAAGAATAGTAATTTTACTTATACTGTAATCGCCCTGAAACCTTAATAAACACAAGCACAGCATCAAGGGCGCCTGGCATCTCGTTTATTGATGGCAGATATAGTGAGTGTTACGTCATCATAAGGCAAAAACAGCGACGAATAACCTTTGAAGGAAGGTATTCACATCATCATTATTATCATAATCATCATCATTTACATCATTATTTACATCACCATAAAGAAAATACAGCAGTGAATAAAAAATAAAGCAAAGTTGAAAGAGAATGCCTTCGAATGGCTCTTGCATAACTTACAAAATCTTAAATAGCCTTTAATAGCCCCAAGGGACTCAACATACCTGCTAGCACACTTAAAATACTTTACACAACAAACATACTCCAGTGTCATTAACGAAACGTTACAAAATATATTTGAAATTTAGAAGTAACAGTGTTATTTTTAACTCTTATCTTATAGCTATACTTCCACCAGTGGTAGATTGTGTCAGTCTAACCAGGTTAGAAGCGACAAACAGTTATGAAGTAAACGCCACTCGTGACAAACCACCCCTATTCTGCATCGTTATTCCCGAGGAGGAAATCAAGGGTGGAAACCCATACACAATGACAGTTAAACTGATCAATGTGATGGGAGAGAATGGCGTGGACCATGGACACCCTGGAGTGATGTATAACTTTATTGACAAAAACAACTTTGACTATATGCACTTAAGGTTTGTAGCTTAAGAAAAGCCGGCAAAAACTGATGTTTACCTTTATTATAAAATATTAGTGATGGAATTACTCCACCTAGATCATAACTTTATTTATTATTCATTAATTCAAAATATTTCCTCGTTTCTGGTTGGTTAGAATCACACGCATAATTCACCATAACCAATTCCTGTTGACCAAATTTGTCATATTAAATCAATGACGTCAAACTAACGTCGAAAGTGCGAGCCCGCTGCAGGTTTTTGAATCGTTGACCGAGGAAACCTGGGGAAGACGTTGTGGTATTTTTGGTGAGCAGTATAAGACAGAGCGAAATATTTTGAATGAATAATAAAGCAATTATTGAAATCGGCTTTCGTAGGGTATGAAGAATTCTGCAGATCTCGGTGGGTGTTATCCACCGAGGCCGAAAGCCGAGGTGGATAACATCCTCCCAAATCTGCATAATTCTTCATATCCTACGAAGGCTGAATTCAATTATTGCTAATAGGTGATATGTCTGACAGACATAATCGTTTTTCAGAAACGAATCTCGACCGCAGGTAAAGGAGTACTTTTTGAGAATTTGCCCAAGGAGCTGAATGAGGAGAGGAGAATCTATTTGCAGTAGTTTATTGACTGGTTTAATATCTATTATTACATGCCTCTGTCTCACAAAGACTGGGAACTACCAAATTCACGAATTTGATTGGCTAAAATGGATATTAACCGTGGCCTAGATTTTCCCATTTAGACCGGCAGCTGGACCAGCAATGTTTTGAAGCGAAAAAGTTGCAAACTAAAATGCAAAATCATTGACTGTTTTCATCTGAAAATATTTATTTCTGTAAGCGCCAAAAAGCTGGTGAGAAAAAAAAAAGTAAAGCGGATGCACAAACTTAAGAAGAATTAAATTCGGCTCATCGCCGTTTGCAAGCAAAATCTCAGTTGGTAAAAACCAATTACATTAAACGAATTAAATTATTCTTGTTTTGGCATATAATAAACATCTTACTACCCGAGCTCGGTCGTGTGTACAGACCTCATTGCGTTCGGTCTGTACTTGAGAGCTCGGTCAAGGTTCTCACATACAGACCTCCTGTTCGGTTAATAAGAGCTAAGTAGTCATTCTTATAGCGATGATACAGCAGCTCCCAGAGGATGTCTGGATGTAAACTTTAAATCGCATTAAAAATACGCTTCACCATCTTCCGATCTCTATGTCGGTTCTTTAATCGAAAATGCCATTTGACAAGATATTTGACTACCTTCAAAAACGAGGTAAATGATGGTTTATATTATGAAATACTACAAGAATAGAAACTAGCTTTTGTCCTGCTTTAATTTATTCAGAACCCACGGCACAGGTGTTTGCTATCAGCTTGGTTACATTTTAACTGGGGTTGATGTTAAGACCACAAGCGGCCAATGTCGTAATGGCAATCCACGTGGCGGAGTTTGGTTCAGTTTTCGTGTTGAAGTCAGCTCAAATAAAACCGTCAATATCTACCTCAATGATGATCTTATGACGTCACTGACATCTTATTTTAGCACAAAGGGGCGCGGGGGAGTGTTAGTTCAAAATGGTAAGAAAAACATTATCCAGTTTAGAAACTTTAGCCTAACCGAAACTAACTAAGTGCAATGCAATAATAGGCCTTATCGAGCAATTTCCGGCAAGTAACAACAAGATTAAGGCATTTACTAGACGCTCAAAGAGCGTGTTCACGGCCTTCGTATCCTAATATCAAATGATACTCAATACTATTGAACACACACAAAAGAACAAATACAATGATCAGGATTATTAACATAAGAGTGCTGAGCTTAGATAATTTTCTATTTTCTATTCCAGCAAGTTGCTACGTAGAGGGTCTGCTTTATCCAATAGACCCTTCTCCAAACTGGCGGCCGAAAATTAAAACGTCTCTAAATTTTCAATTTTCAACTTACATTTTCTCAGCTGATATTACACCTTAAATGCTGAAACTGGGTTACTAAAGTAAAGGTATTCTTTCTAGCGCTGGTATACGTTTTTAAGTATAGCTAATTTTAACCTATTTGAATTTTCGGCCGCCATTTTGCAGAAGGGTCTATTTAACAATTAGACCCGTAGCCCGAACGAGCTACGGGTCAATAGCCCATCAGGCGAAGCCGAATGGGCTATTGACCCGCGGCCCTTGAGGGCGAAGGGTCTAATTGTTTTAGTATCACCCAACTAGTCGGACAGAAAAGGCAATAACAAAGTTAGCAAATGCAAGTTGAAGAAATATTTATTTGGGGGAAAAAACGAAAGAAAAACCGGCGAATTTCGCTGCTCGATGACTATTACTATTAGACCCCTTGTAGTGTAGCTAATCAAAATGCAGGATTTGCATTAGCCCACTAGTTGGGTGATACTAATGTCTTTTAGTTGCCTCACCTTGGAAATACTGATCACGAAGGTATTTTTTTAACATGTGATTTGATTGAGAGAAGTATTATGAACTTTACTAATTTGGATAGCTTGCTATCCAATTCTTGGACCCGTTCAAGAAACGCTCGGCATATTTATATCTAAGATGAGCATATAAGGCAAGATTCTTGGAAAACATGACTTCTTCACAAAGCAGAGCATTCTGTAAATTTTGCTGTTTGTGAAGAGCACACAAGTTTTCACAATTCTCAGTCCCAATTTCTACGCTAGGAACGCTTAGCACTCTGGTGACCAACGGTTAGCACTTTGGTGACCAAGAAAAACAACGGCCTGCTTTTTCTCACTCGAGCCTTCCAACAGATACCCGAGTAATAATAAACGTTGCTTTTTGGTGTTATTGTCAGAACCGGTTATATTTCACCCGACAGATTCAATCTTATTGAAGGAAAGCAGTCATAGGGTTTCCCTTACGAATGTTTGTGAAACCTTGCGTGCTTAGAATAGTTGTATTAAAATATTTAAGTAAACGCTCGCTCTTCAAACAACAACAACAACGACAACAACAGCATAGAAAATCAGACTGACCCCTTGACTTGCTCATATTTATGGTATGGTAAACCATACCATATCTATGGTATGGTAAACCATACCATTTCGTGTTCTAACACGGTGTGCTAAAACATGGCCCTTTCTAGGAAACGTTCGATTTGAATTTGCACTGAATAAGGTAGAAAACACACAGCTATAGACCCTATGGAAAAATGTCCTTTAAAATATTATTTTGTTCGTATTCAAAATAGCCTCAATAACTTCGTTCGGGATAACAAATTCTTTGCAGTTTTTTGTCTCAAAAGCGAGGTCAGTGAGGCTACGAACAAACGAATATAAAGGCAGCCATTTTTGCATAGGGTCTATAAAATTAGCTTTTAACAGGTTCTGTAGAATATCGATCGTGAATTACAAAGAGGAAATTGTAAAGTCTGAAAGGCTGTTACACGCAAAGTTATACTGTTAGCTGCTAGTTAACTGGGGAAAATAGCCTGAGAGGATCCTCCTGCAACCAGATATCAAGCAATGATTCCGAGGTGCAATATTACTGAACGAGTAGTATTCTTCAGTGAGAGGCGCGGTGGCCTCGTGGTTAATGCGCTTGTCTCCGGATCGAGCGGTCCGGGTTCATTGTGTTGTGTTCTTGGGCAAGACACTTTACTCTCACAGTGCCCCTCTCCACCCAGGTGTATAAATGGGTACCGGTGAAATTAATGCTGGGGTAACCCTGCGATTGACTAGCATCCCATCCAGGGGGGAGTAGAAATACTCTCAGTCGCTTCATGCTAAGAAAACCGGGATAAGCTCTGGCCTAATGAGCTACTTGGCTCGTAAGCAGACTTAATCTTTTAGTAGTATTCTTTCAGCAGGAATTTGTAATTTAGAACGAGATAAGCTCTGTACGTACTGTAGACCGGGTCAGCCTTGGAAGTCATAATGAATTAATATTATTATACATCAGAATCACTATGAAAAACCTGAATGGTCGAGAGCATTCAGTCAATTCAAAATAGCTTGTGAACTTGGCAAGATAAATGCAATATCTGCTGCAGATATTGCATTTATCATGTCAAGTTCAAGTCTGCCTGGTTACCAAGCCCCTTGGAGTGTTCTCCTCAGAAACAAAATGGCTGAACGCCTAATGAATGCCTATTGTTTAAAAAATGTATAATAAAAAAATTATTGAATTCGGTTTTCGCACGATATCATGAGTTATGAAAACCTCGTGTCTGTATTATCTGCCTCAGCCTTCGGCTTCGGCAGATAACACAGACCTCGGTTTTGATAATTCATGATATCATGATCAACCTCATCCAA
>JAEMPF020035375.1:0-11128 GCA_022496165.2 Catalaphyllia jardinei | reverse complement strand
GATTACAAAATATCATATTAGTTAAGCATTTGTCGGTGATAGAATTTAAGTAAGTAAAATATTATTTGTATAGTATAATATGGGCAGGTAATGAAATGTTTGAAGACAATAGATTATTTGTAGACAATTGAATATTGTAATTAATATTTATATAATATCATGTTGTTATTTCTCTGTTAGTATACTCACTTAGGAGGTTGGTTGGACGCATCTTGATACGCTTTATTATGACAGCGTGATGCTGTTAGTGAGTTCATATGTGATGCCTTAATGTGACAGCGCGATGCTGTTAGTGAGATCATATGAGCAAGTACGTGGCTGTGTAGCCGCGCGATGCGGTTCCAGTCGATACCCACAATTTGACCCTTGCTCACCACAGAGTCTCCAGTAGCTCAGTGGTAGAGCATCCGACTAGATCACGGAGGGTCGTGGGTTCAAATCCCATCTGGGACTCGGATTTTTTCAGAGTTCACATTTCTCCTAAAATTTATATAATATCATGTTGTTGTTATTTCTCTGTTAGAATACAATATTTGCAAGGAAAAGGAATTTGAAGTTAAAAAATAGACTACCTTTTGAAGATAATAGAATTTTTGTACTTAATAAATTATTTGTATCTAATAGTATATTTGTAGGTAGTCTAAAATTATTGTAAGTAACGTATTATTTTTATGTTAGAATATTTTTTCTTAATGTAATATTTGTAAACAATAAAATATATGCAAGAAAAAATTATTTTTAACAATAAGGATACTTTTAAGGAGTGGCATGTTTTTCGGTAGACCAAACAGAACATTCTAGAGATAAGAATAGTGAAAGACAATACAATATTATTAGTTCAAAAAATATTTCTAGCTAGAATAGTCGTGGACAATATATATGTAGGCGATAGCATATTTGAAGATAATGAAATATTGCTGAACATTAATAAATCGTGGAATATTAAGATTAGACATATTATATGGAGATACCAAACACCGGTACTTTGTATTTTAGAAATATAAAGTAACTAAACACACGACTTTGTTAGCTACTTCTTTTGTTGCAACTGTTTCTCTGCACTTTGTGATTTTACAAATATATTGCATTTTTTTATTCATTCTCCTGACGTCTCCTAAATAATGGTCCGTTGAAAGTCCTCACCAGAAGCGACATACATTATACAATACTCCTATTGCAAAGATTTCATTTTGATTGGTTGACGTGCTCCTTTCTATCAGTGGTCATGAGGGGATTTCCCCTCAACCAAAGAAATACTGATTTTTCATTGAATAGAAAGCGCTGATAGTTCTAGACTCAATCTTTTTTTGTGATCTGATGTGATTGATTTGACATGTTACAAGATGTGCCCGTCTACCCCGGCCTCCTCCACCAGTCATTGGCGAGCTTTAGATTGGACGAGATTGAGCACGAGATTGAGTACGAGTACGATTTCTGAATTTCAACCCAGTGGGCTTTCAAAAGCCCACGCTGTTCGTGTTGGTTTTAGGTAAAGAGGGTTGCTCATGGGATGAAACGGGTATGTGTCGTGATATTGTGAATCCTAAAGAGTCGTTCACGTGCTCGTTCTCGTACTCTTACTCAAATCTTAAGTCCCCTAATATTGAACGAGACTGATCACTTGGTGCGAACTTGCCTGGGCGTTATCAGGCGATAGCATGCCCCATGAACGTACTTTCAGATGTTAGCATAACCCCTGACTGACTATCGGGTGAAGCTGGCCTTCGGTCATACTAACAGGGGCTGTGTACATTAATAATTTAGCAGCGAGCTCGGATTTCTACTCAACAAGTAGATTCCATGTTGCAGTGCGTCTGTTCAGTATGAGTATAAATCTACCAGCGTTGTATTAAAAGTGCCGTTCTCTAATTGGCTATGCTACTCTCTATCTATTCTGTGATAGATAGTGATTAGCGTTGCAGTGTGTCCTTGTTGACAAAATGACGGCCGCTTCTTGGCGTTTTCGATGCGTCTGTGAAGAGAATTTAGATAGTGATTAGCGTTGCAGTGTGTCCTTGTTGACAAAATGACGGCCGCTTCTTGGTGTTTTTGATGCGCCTGTGAAGAGAATTTAGATAAAGTTCTCAATGACAAGGGCCAAGTTGTTCGAAAGCCCGTTAGCGCTAACCCAGGATTAAAAGTTAGCCGAAGTATTAATTTTTCTTTCATAAAAATATTTTTTACTGTGTGCGTTTTGTGTAGTTTGAACTTAGTCAAGCTCAAAACGTAAGGACAAACAGTATATTCAGAGAACTTCATCGAAAAGTCTCAAATTCTCGCTATTCCTTGTTTAGCTTAATCGGGGTTAGTAGTATAGGCTATGGGGGAATAAGCGCAATTTTTCAAATATTCTTTTCAATTCTGAAATCAGCAAAATTTTAAAATATTTTTTCAATTCTGAAATCAGCAAAATTTTAAAATATTTTTTCAATTCTGAAATCAGCAAAATTTTCAAATATTTTTTTCTGTTCTAAAATCAGTGAAATTTTTATGTATTTTTTTCAATTCTTAAATCACTTGAATTTTCCAATATTTTTTTTATACTTTTTTTCTCAATTATTTTTCCAACAATTTTTTAACTGCTGGAAAAACCCGGGTTATCTAAATGAAAATTTAAAATTCAATTTTTATTGGAATAAATATTGGAATTAATATTGGAATTAATATTGGAATTAATATTGGAATTAATATTGGAATAAATATTGGAATTAATATTGGAATTAATATTGGAATAAATATTGGAATTAATGTTTTATATTTATATGACCATATGCATAGCTTGTTATTCCATTATCATGTATATATCTTTTATCATCAAAACAACTAAGTGATACTTTATTTATCTCATAACTTCCTAATTGGTGGTTTTCACTTCTAATTGTTTTCATTTCATGAAACATCTGTTCATTATTCAATAATGTTTATTTATAATTTTCATGTGTGATGTTTTTCTTAATTACATTCTTTTTAATTCCTTTAGCAGTCTTTCCTCCTTTTTGATCATCTTTCATATAACTATACATTTTTGATCGTAAGCCTACAAACTCAATGATTGGAACTCCTGCGGCTTCATCTTTCATTTTACCAATTACTTTCTTATTATCTTTATTATAAAATGGTGAATTTTCTGGGTAATCACTATTATCAAATTTGTTGATATCTTTCCAAAAGTCTTGATATACATCTTTTGCTTCAATCTCATATGTTAAGCTATCAGTATCAGTGAATAGTAACTTAGCTTTATTTGCATACTTTTTTTTCATATAATTGTAATGGAAATCATACATTAATGTCTTACTTAAATCTAATATACACATACCTACATATGCTGGCCTGTTTAGATTAAGTCTTTCTTTTATTTTATGTACAGCAACTAGATTTTCATTAAATATTTTACTATTAACATATGTTGGTTTACTAGTTAATTTTAATAATTTTTTTCATCAGTAACTAATCTTACATCTACTCTTTTTCTAATATTTTCCATTGTTTTACCAAATACACTATTATTCATTAGTTTGAACAAATCCTTTTCAAAAGAATTATTTGCATTTTTCCGTTTCTCAGTATTAAAATCGATATACTGTTTTAACCAAGGAGATTGAGTAAACTTAAGTACTCTATGAACTTTAATTACTTTTAAACCAACAGCCATATATAATTTAAGGTTTCTGTAATGTAAAACATACTTTTCTTTTTTTCTTAAAGTTGGTATAAGCTTGTGAACTAAACCGGTTGATATATTATATTTTTCAGATATTTTTTTACAGTAATTAGATAACGTATCATTTTTTACTTCTACTTTTTCTGCTGCTAATGGGTAATCATTATGTAAATCATGTAATTTCTTAGGATATTTTAGATGTACTTCTAATATCTATCCTTTATTACTGTCTTCTTCATACTTAGCTAAATCTAATTTATCAATTTGTTCTTGTGTCATCCATTTAAATCCACCTGTTGGAAGATACTGACTCATAGCCCAACCGTATAAATTATTTGCATCAAGATACATTATATACTTTGATGTTTCTTTTTTATTATATTCTTTCATATATTTATTATTTGCTGTACCATATCTGTTAGCAATATAACTAATTCCACCACGCATACCTTTTTCAATGAACTGAAACATCAATATCAGTCATAAGTTCTAATTTTATATTAGTCATCTTTAACATAGCATCCCAAGACAGACCTGGAGATGTAAAATAATGACATGGGTCTAATTTATAATATTCAAGACATGTTTTTCTAAAATTTTCAAATACATCTGTTAATAATAGAATATCTGATTTCAAATATAAATCATGATACTCTCCCATATTTTTTAGAGAAAATTTATTCCAAACATTTTGTGCGTGTTTATAATCTTCATTCATCAGATATATGTTCATCATTTAAAATACTGTAAAATTCTTCTTTCAATGGCAGCTTTTCATTAAACTTATTAAAACTATCCATATAATCATAAGGATAAACTCCTTTTCTAGTCATCAAATCTAATTTTTTACCTTTAAATACTTCAGAAGTATATTTTAATGATTCTTTTGGAATATTATTCAATAATTTTTCTAAACTGGAGCTCATAAACTGAAAACTATCAAGCAACACTAAACTATTACCAAGTATGAAAGCCATATACTTTTCCATATTATTAGGTATAGCATTAATATTCATTTGACATTTTTTACCTTTTTTATTTATAAATGTATTATTTTTAACAATTTCTCCAATCTCTTGTATTATAAAATGGCTGTCATAACCACGGAGATTATGAAATATAACAGGTATTTTTACTTCTACTGGGTGTAATCTTAGTTTCAAATTACAATCTTGATGGGCTGAGCCTCTATATTTACCAGTAATATGGCAGTGGTCTCGAACTCGAATATCTTTATCAGTATATTTTTTATTACAAATATAACATTCTTCAGATTTTTCAAATTTTTCTTTGTCATTCATCATTATTAATGGTTTATTAAATTCTTTTTTCATCAATCTCTTACAATTTTTGACTTCGTCTAACATAGCTTCCATGAATTTATAAACAGCCTTTTCACCCCTGTATGTTTTTACAGGTTAGCTGTATTTATCATTATAACAACAGACGACTTTATAACCATATCCACAGTTTGTATGCTTTTGGTATTTTTCTGTATATGATTTATTATTATTAGGTTGGCAACCAGACATCTTTTCTGTTATGGCCTCAAAGTCAGCGTATATCACAAATGGTACAGGTTGTTGTTTTTTATGATTATTATATTTTAAGATATTATTATCAGAATCAGGCATTTTTACTGCTTGCGCTCCATTAATTTGTATGCAATTATCTTTATGATTATTTAAAACTCTTTCAGAGCTGAAACATTGAAGGCAGTGCATACCAAAAATGCTTCTTTTCTTTATGTTTTGTTTGGTTAAACATAAACCTGTTAAAATCTTTAATTAAAACATAATGTTTATTATTATTTTCAGTTATTAATAATAAATTTAAATATTTATCATATTTTTCTTTTGAAACAAATATTGGATATGGTTGTTTGTTTTCATATCCAAATACATTAACATTTATCTTATTTTGTTTTTCAATTTTATTATATTGTTTTATTGTTACTGGGAATTCAATTCCAGAATAGTCTAAATTTTTAACATATTCCTTGTCTGATTTTTTAATCCTCTGTGGATCTTTGTCTTGTGGATTTAAATGTCTGATGTGACACCATCTGAAGCATTCATTGTCCTCATTTTTCATATTTATTAATCCTTTTATATGATGTCTGAGTTCTGGGGGAAGTTCAATGTATGATGAGCCTTTCATTGGTTCATATTTTACAATATTGAGATAATGATTATCAACAGATTTAATGGTCCAACCAGAACCTTCAGATATCCATTGAGTAATAATGTTTAATATTTGTTGTAAAGATATTTTAAGTGATTTATTGATTTCTGTATTATTAATAATGGTTTGAGGTTTGCTATTAAAATATGTTTTTTTATATATTAGTTCATTTTTTGATCTTTTTTCAAAAGCTACAACTAAAGTTTCAATGAATTTAACACCTTTTAATTTTTTTAAAATATTTTTGAGATGATTTTTAATACCAATTCTAGTATTTTGTAGCTGTAATAAAGGGTCTATCATTTTTGATGTTTCTTTTATAAGACTTTGTATAACCTTTTATAGCTTTATTAAATTCTTCTATTTTAGTCTTTAAAATTGATTTTTTCATTATTTTCTTGTAATCTTTTTCCCCTTTTTCTTCTAACTTATCTAATTTTGCTTTACGTTTTTTAGCTTTGATGTTTAACTTTTTGGCTTTTGGAATTGCTCTCTCAAAGTTGATTGTTGTTATGACTTCTTGACGACTTGTCTTTTTTATAAGATCAAGCCATCTGTAGCCTAACGTCTTTGCTTCTTTCAAGTGTTGAGTTGATAATTGTTTGAAAAAATTCATTCTATATATTATATTTATATTATTTTTAATAATGGTGCGTTTAAATGTTAATAATCAGAAAAATTATATTTCTAATTATTACTTGATTTTAAATTTTTTTGAAGCTTGTTCATTTTTTATATGTTTGTTTGTTTTTATATGTGTCCATTTTCCAGCTAATGTGTAATTATGATGTGGACAAATTGGGCATATCCACTCTGTTTAACATGCATTTGGTTTTTATTGATCTTTCTTCAATTGAATATATTCTTGGTCTTCCCATTATATATATACTATATATTATTTTATTCTAAAGCCTTAATCATAGTGCGTTTAAATCCTTCATTGGAATCCAACTGTTAAAATCATCACTGTATCCCTTCCACTTCACCAAAGCTTGTTTCTTCTTATAGTTCCTCCGAATGACGTTATCAATGCGGAATACATCCTGTTTGGCTTTCAATAATTCAGATTCATAGAAACTCCCTTTTAATATCTTCACCTCTGAGATCTCTTACTTTATAAGTTATTGGATTAGTGTATTGGATCTTATCAACTGTGAATACTTCTTCTGTCCAATTTGGTGTATAACCCTTATCAAACACATTCCGTTTATACTTGGATATTCTGACCTTATCACCTATTTTATATTTTGGTTTCTGTTTTGATGTTTCCATATCACCATATAAATTGAAGTAAACTATACCCTCACTCTTTTTCTTTGAAGCTTCAACTGGTGTCATTTTTATGCTTGAATGTTTTGTGTTGTTGTATTGTTTTACTAGTTTAGGTAGCATGTCTAGATACATTGTGTTACCTTGAATTTTGAATTGTTTCCACATTTTGGATTTAATTGTCCTATTCCATCTTTCAACTACTGATGACTTCATTCTCGGTTGAGTACATTTGTATCCCATTTTTCTCTAATAGGTCTTTTAAATGTTTGTTATAGAACTCTTTTCCCTTGTCAACCCAAATATATTGTGGTTTTATTCCTTCCTTGAATATTGTTTTGAATGCTTCAGTGACAGATTCACCTTTCTTATCTTTTAACGGAACGATCCAACCATATTTGCTGAATACATCGATAACCATTAGAAGATATCGATAACCCTTATTCCATTTACTAAACTGTTGCATTTCAACTAGATCACTTGCCCATATTTCATCGATATGATTTGTGATTACACGCCGCCGAGTGAAATTCCGTTTTATGGGCGTATGTAACTCATCTGCTAATTTTTCTTGCCAGTTTATTTCACTCGACGGCTTTTCCCGTTTTTTGACTTCACACCCATACCCAACTTTGACTTAGTTGCTATAGCATTTCTGGCAATAGTATGTCCCCATTGTCGATCTTTCCATGGAATGGCATCGAGAGCCTTAACCATCTTACGATCGGCTTCATTTTTGCACTTCACTTGATCACCTTTTGGTTTATTACCGCAAACTGAATAGTCAACATCATGCTGCATACTGACTGCATCTGTTCTACCTGTTGGCTGTTGATATATTTCAAGTATCTGACCAGTGTTGGGATCATACCTCAGTTGCTCTTCAAGAGGGTCTCCAGGGCCTGTATATTTATGCCCAGGCATCACAAAACCCTTTTTGGGTGCAACTTTCAGAATGGCATTATGGATGTCTAACCCTCCACCATAACCTTTCCATTTAATCCATGAGTTGTATGATCTACTGCCTCCAGCATCTTTGTAAGCTTTATATTGTCTCTTGTATTCAGCAACCAAGGCTCTACCCTCTTTTGCACCCACTTCAGGTCCTTTAAACAATCCAGGTGCAGTGACAACATTCCAAGCTTTATTCCAATCAACTAATGGAAATGGTAATGGTAATCCACTACCACTATGTGTTGGATCAAGTCTTTTAGATAAGTCTGATGTGAAACTGTCCAAAGCTTGATCAAGATACTGATTAGCCGTCTCTTTTATTTTTTGTTTGACTATATCTGATTTAACAGCCTTTGCAGCACCAGCTTGTCCAAGATTGAATAAACCTTTAACACTACTTTTAAGCAGTTGTTCTCCTAGTAAGCCCCCAACTTGTCAGGGCTCAATTAGTTTAAACCTAACTCTCTCCTAGCTTTTTTTCTATCTCTTTTTTCTTTTTTATATTTTGTTTTGTTGTTTTAGCTTCTATGTCGAGAATTTTTTTAAATTCTTTTTCAAGACCTACATTTTAAGTATTTTGTTTTTTTGTATTACTTTTTGATTTTCTTTTATCTTGTCTACTCATTTTGCGAAATGACTTTTTTCTTTCTTCTTCTGCTTTTATGACTGATATTGGGATTGAATTCAAACCATAATATCTTACTTGACTTTTCTTAAGACACTCACCAGCTGTTCCATATTTTCTTCCACTTGGTGGATTTTTGACTCCACAATATGGGCCGAAAGTTTTCTTTCTTGGTAATGCACCTCCGGTTGTATTTTTTACAACTTTGGTCTTTGTTATGCCACATTCAGCACAAGTGCACTTTAACATCATACGCCCATTTTTAGCTTTAGCATATCGTTCACTACCTGGAACGCATTCAGTTTGCTTCTTCTGTTTAACACAATATAATTTCATCATTTATATATATAAATTATATATTTTTGATATAATATTCAATGAATCTCTCATTATCCATTGTATCATGTACATTGAACACTTTAAATAAATCATGATACGACTTCCCCTTATTCATTTCATTCAAAAAATACAAACAAAAGTATCCACATGTGGTTGTATTTATATTTTGAATTTGATTATTTTGATGAAGCAGAGTTAAATTCTTTCTTTTCGCATGATTTACTATTTCTTGAAAAGGAGGCATACCAAAACTATCAAAATAATTTATCACACCATCATTTACATAAGTAGCTACCCAATGGCTTCCACTCATATATGATGGTTCAAGATTGTAGATAAATAATGCTTGGTTATGATTATGTGGAACATTACCATCTCTTGATAAAACATCATTGATTGGGATGTTGAGATATCTACACCATTTTAACAGAACATGATTGCTTAATGGGATGTCTTAATGGAATTTAGGTTTCACAGTATTGCTCCTAGAAGTGGAATTTGATTGAATGGGCTGTTTGGTCCTAATAATAGACCCTTTCCTTTTTTTGTGTGTTTTTCTTTTCTTTCCCATACCAACTTGGTTGTCACCCCAACTGCCAAAAAACGGTGGCGACCTATATGCATCTATTCTCGGAGCTCCTCTTCCCCCTTTTGGAGGTGGGTTAGGTGATCCAATCTTGGGGGCACCCTTTCCGGTCAAAGCTTTTAAAACCATTGGAATCACAATACTAGCAAGTAAAGTACCAAGGAAACCGCCTGATTGTTTTTTTGTTGGTCTTATATGAACACCTGAACCTGTTTGAAGAGCGTCCAATATATCTTTCTTTTGTTTTACAGTTAGTGGGTGTTTGTTTGCAATAAGTTTATCAATCTTATTTTGTGGAATGAGGAAACCTCCAGTATGTCCTTTTCCAGATATCTTTTTAACAATTTGTTGTGCTCCTGCACTGGAAGCCCCTGCTAAAGCTGCTAATCCCATTGTTTTAGCAATGGTTGGTCCAAATGCTCGCGCAAGAGCCAGAGCTGAAGTTAGTAAACTGCCACCAACTTGCTTTCTGACATTAGTCTTTGAAAGTTTGATGTCCATACCTTTATTCAATTTCGGATTCTTCTCCAATCTCTTCTTCACTGTAGCTGGGACGTGTAGAGTGTCATTCCCATGAAGAGAGTCATTCGTTAGCCTTATAACTACTATTTCTCTTTTACGATAAGCATCACCAATATTCTTCTTCTGATGTTTTGATAGTTTAACATTTATTGCAAAAAGCTGAGTCATTTCTTGTATATAATATATGTTATATAATTTCCTATTACAAAACATATCTGAATTAAGAATGTCTCATTCTTATCAATGCTTTTACACTATAACCAATTCATTTCCCACCTTGTCGATGACGATAGTATTATCATATAGGACAATAGCATGGACATTGAAATTTACAGTACTATTTCTGCTCAGTTTATACCTGAATATCAATTGCTTTGGGTCTCTAGTTACTTTATCTGCTTGATAGGACAAATCAAAATATATGAGAGAATAAAGAGAATTGTAATTAGACATGTTGAGTTGGGTACCACTATTGTAATTATTCTTTCTCATTCCATATGACATCACATCGTTGAAGATCCTTACTTTTGATTCTGTATCGTATTCAGTTTCTGGATAGAATACTCCATTTCCATATTCCAATCTACATGACGTGAGACTGCTATCATTATTAGCCGGTGAGACTGCTATCATTATTAGCCGCATTCAGTTTGAAAGTATCGAAGTGGTATGGATTTGTATCTTCATTGTCTGTTTTATTTCGTTGGAGGTAAACAAAGACGGAAACAACATTGTCAATACTTGGTGAGATCTGGAAGAATCCACTGCTCCGTGTTGCATTGGAAGCTGTATACAATTCTCTTTTATACGTCCAAGAACCTTTTGACAAAAAGGATTCGATAAACTTATCATATAAAGTGTCCTTTGGTACTAGTCTCGGAACCCAAAGTAAGACTCTATTGACAACAACTCGACTAGCAGCTGCTGCAGCTACCTTATATATTAATTCTGTGTCATCCTGTAATTGTATATCGAACTGAAGTTG
>JAEMPF020035373.1:0-11135 GCA_022496165.2 Catalaphyllia jardinei | reverse complement strand
TTCCATTATAGTTGACTTAAATGAAACTCAGCGTTGTGTTCAGAACTGTTACTCTCAAATGAATCATAATTAACTCCGAATCGAAAGAAGTTCAACTGAGGAACAAAACAATCGATTTCAATAAGCCAACCGATTTACAAATGTAGTCTCTAGAGTCCCGGCTCGAAAATTTCTGTCGCAAAAAGTAAACCAGCAAAATTTACTCGCACATGTGTTTGGAAAATCAATGCAGCGATAAATTTCATTGTCTCCTCGACTCGAAACTCGATCAACTCGACTCAAAACTCGAACAACTCAACTCGAGACTCAATACTCAAAGTATTCGAGGATTGAGTCAAGTCGTTCGAGTTTCGAGTGACTGTCAACTTGCATTTGACCGGTAAGTATACTGTATTTTGATCCCAGGAAAATAGCTGTACTGTATAGAAGAAAAGTCAAGGAAAATTGAAATAAATATCTCATCTGAATTAATACCTTTGAAGGCTGGAAGAAACACATTTGGGGTCACTGTCATCTCAGTGATAGTTTTACTTAATAAAAAAGAAAATATTATTTGTTCAAAGCTTGTTAGTCTTGTAGTGCAATTAACTCAACTGGGACCACCCAACCTATTTCTGCCAGTCACAAGACAAGCTCAGAACAGGTTGCAACCACGTCTCGTAAGCCACAACCTCTCCTCAGCGACCAGTTTTCCAAAATACCAAAAGTTTCTTAGTCAAATCACTGTATTATTTCGAACCTCTTGTAAGTGACCACATCTTGTAAGCAACCGCGACCACTTTTAGAGTTAAAAGTTTGAAAATTTCCTTTGTTCTGACCTCCCAAAAGCTTTCCCTTGACAGATAATGGAGCAAAAAATGGCTAATAAGTTGTTGTTAGTAACATCATCATATTCCTGGCTAGGACAAGAAACAGAAATTTCTCAATGGGAAGAACCAGATTTTCTTTCTCTTGAAATTGACTTTTACGTGAATAAAATATTGCATCAGGACTGGTGTATGGGTTAAGTCTCGGGGGTTACCATATTGAACATTCTGCGTGAAGCTCCTCTTTACCATTCGAGGCCCATGTTTGGTCAATAAATATATTTATTTTTTTTAGTCTGCTTTTCTAAAATTTTGGGCGACCACCCAACATATGCCTTTGATATATACATGAACTATAATTATGATAGACTTATTGACTTTTTAACAGGGAGCAGTGGCCAAGGCAGGAGCTGGACCTGCAGCACCACCACCCCCTCCCCCAGTACAAGCACCACCCCCTCCCCCAATACAAGCACCAGCACCAGGTCAAGATGCCCAGAGAGGAGCTGCTAATGCCTTATTTAGTGAGATTAACAAGGCAGGCACAAACATAGCTTCAGGTACATGTAGTTTATTTTCTCCTGGGTTTGCAATGCAAAATGGTTTTAACTGCCACTTACTTATTCCAAGTGTTTTCAATGTTTTCGTATACATACCTTAACTTGTGTGTCCCCATCTTCCTAGATTTTTCTCAGCCTTTTACCTAGACTCTCGGAAAATTCCTTTGTCTTGTTTATTCATTATAAACCCGCCAGACACAGGACCATTGCCACTCACTCGGCCACTTAGCGAACCTCGCGCAGGCACTACCTGGCCTAAAGCTTTGCAGCTCCTTCATTTGCTTAGCTATTCTACAGGAAATGCACAAGGTTGCCCATTGCGCCAAGCCTACGTTTACCCAGGCAGAGGACAAAACAAGCAACGTACACCCGGGCTCTTTTCTAGCGAATGCCTCTTTCCCTTTACATGACATAGCTATCGACACAACATCTATATCGCAGGCCAAACAATTGTGGGCTCGTAAGTTTTCCAACATTGTCAACATTCGCCAGCATGTTTCCATGGGATGTGGCTGGGCTAAAAGCATGATGTTTACATGGCACAAAAAAAAGCTGGGCTTAAACGCGAGGTTGATGCTTACGGTCGATATGGAAGCAGAAAATGCTTGAAATAAGCTTATTGCTAAAACAAGGTTTAAGAGGCTGTGTTTTAAGGATTTACTTGTAAGGCAGTCACTTATTCTTGCTGTGCAAAGCACTTGCTTTTTTTCATTGGAGATAGCCAATTAAACTGTCGGATCATTGAGTCTATTTTCGATACGAGTTTAGTTTATTTACATACATGTACGCTTGTTCAGTTGTTCATGTCATGAAAATTTTCTGCTTCGAATTTCGCTATCTCGAATTTTCGTTTGGTTACCTCGAAAATTCGCTACTTTGAATTTCATTATCTCGAATTTTCAAGAAAGATCGTGAATTTTGCGCTTTAATCCCTACGAAAAATCTTTTGAAAATTTGACGAGTTTTCATGGAAAATTCGCGAGAACGAAGGACGACTTTCAAGAAATTTCGTTTGCATTACTTTTGTACAATACTATTAAGTAAATAAACCACGAAAGTGTCGTAAACATATGAAGGGGTGAGACTCCTGGGGTAATTTTCGCAGCAAATGGTCATCGCTCGTATTTCTAGTCATTTGCATATTTTTATTTACATCACATACTTGACAAAAATTCCCACATGGAAGCTCTTTACGATTACTCCTATGGAAAAATCAAAAGCAGAAAAAAGTCCTTGGGTAAAGAAAACGAAAAAAGCCGGCCCAAAGAAGAAAGAGAAGGTTCCATTTTGTCAAGCAAAGAAAAAACCCTTGCCGAAAGCGACAAAGGCTCTTGGTTTGTCCATCGATTCCTTGACGTCTTGTCCTTCTGCAGAACATTCAAGACTTTCTGCCTTTAACCCTTTTGGCGCGGGTTTTGCCTTTGCCTTTACCTTTGGCATCTTTGCCCATTATTATGTGGTCGTCCTGACTTGAACTGCACTGAGCGAGATAAAAAACGTGTTGCAATGCGATGCTTTTCCCGGGAAATTGTGATCCATTGTCAGAGACACTAGGAGGTCCTGTTTTTCCATTGGTTTGCGGTTTGATTAGACGTTATAATATCTGGGCGTGGTGTGAGTTGTTCACGAACCTTTACAAGCTAAAATCTCGCATTTGAGTTTTGGAGGAAAACATCCACTTTGAGCGAATTTATAGGGTATGGTGATTTGACGGATTGTTGGGAAATTTCGCCATTCCAGAGATAATGACAAACCAAAGTGTGTAGGGAAATTTTGATATTCAACACATTTTTCCCGTGGCATTTATTTACGCAACACGTCTCGCATATTTTTAGCTACTCCAACTTTAGATGTGAATATCTTGAAAACCAATCAGAATTTCGAAAAAGCCTGACACACTTTTGTTGATTGATGCCTTGTGAACAAGACTGTGCAGCCATTGTGCTCGTGCTGTGGAATCCGATACCCGATTAATTCAAAAAAAGAACCCTCAGTTGTTTTATGCCTTACCGCCTCCTGGTGCATACTAAAAGAAAACATTGCTAAAATTGTATTTTTTTTGTTAAGTACATTTATTAAGCTTTCTTCTGATATATAGTTTGTGGGGATTTTATTGAAACTGGCGCGCATATGATTTTTTTCCCCGAAGGGCACCCACGAAGGTGGGAAGTAACCTTAATACATAATTGTATGCTGAAAAAATCGTGCCTGGAGGGGCTTGAAAAAAATTATGACTGATTAGAGGCAATGTCCATGGTTAAATTCTCTTCCTACATGTAGGTATTTCTGTTAAATTCTCTCCCTAGGCACTAAGGGTGTTAATGATCATGCAAACAAAATTATGATCGAAGCAAGTGCCTCAGTACGCCTGTTACTAGCTACAGCCCTGAACACTGGGCGTTATGTTTATGCTGCCTCGTGCTTATGCTTGCACATCCATTTATTAACCAGCCCTACAATAGCTTTAATAACAAAATATATAACACCACTTAAGGTTTCTTTTACTCCGTGTACGTAGGTCTACGGAAGGTACGGGATGACCAGAAGACTCATAAAAATAAAGATCTGAGAAAGACGGGTCCAGTTCCTGATAAACCAAAACCCGCTGCTAAAGGTGCACCTAAAGCAGCTGCTCCTGTGAAGAAACCTCCAGTGTTTGAACTGCAAGGCAAAAAATGGATTGTGGTAATTGTTTTGACATGCAATAAGCAAGCTTAGCTTGCATACCAAGCGATTCTGTGGGCTTCGGGAGCAAAGAAAGACCAAAAATGGGGTTTTCCGTGCTGAAGTGGGCGAGACCCAAAATAAGAAAAAGTGGGGTGGGGGAAGGAAGGAAGGAACGCTTCCAGACAAACCCCTTGATGTTGAAAACCCTGTTCACCAGCAAGTGGGGCTCGTGATTGGGTAGACTTGTCCAACATTGTTGACATGTGTCGAACATGGGTTTAACTTTTGAGAGGGCAAGATGCATTCGAAGCTTGTTTATAAAAATTATAATTTTTCTCGCCAAACGAGGATTTAGTTCTGAGCTTGATAGTACGGTGGAAATCCTGTGGCGCAATGTTGAGGCTTTGGGATTTCGAAGTTGCCAAATTATTGCAAAAGCAAGTGGCACTATTTGCAGCTATTCCTTTAATTTTAACATCACTTTCTTGAATGCCACCAAGAACAAGATAAAAACCATGAGACAGAAATTTTGCACTTCTCCAAGAACTGCAGTGTAAAACCCAGTGATTTCATCTGGCTTGTTACATAGCAACGTACTTTTGGATTATAGGTACATGTACTCTGGCATTTCATTAATAAAAATCAATTTTTCTGACAGCATGTCTAAAGAACCTCTGGGTACAATTCTGAAAGATTAGTTACAGTATTGGGCAAAAGTAACGCAAGCGAAATGCGCGAATTTCGTTCTTTGTTTACGTGAACTTTCCAGGAAAGTTCGCGTGAAGGTTCGAGTGACAATTCGAAGGTTTTTAAGCGAAATTTCCCTGGAACAAAGAACGCTTTTTCATCGACTTTTCGGTACAAAACGAAATTTCACGGATAACAGCGTCATTTCACTAACTTGGTGCCCGAAGTTTCGCGTTAGACAGGCACAACAATTCTCCACACGATCTCTTCAATCTACCGGTCATATAATGTACACGAAGTATACCATAAGCTTTCAACACACTACTTTGCTGGAGTTCAGCCACGAACACAAAGAATGTAAATTACAAATAAAACTTACCATGAGTGAAGACTTTGAATTTAGTTTCATGCATGAGAAGATGCAAAACAAGCCTAATTTTGATCTGTGAAGTCGTCAGGTGTGCAGCTGTGTAGAAAATTATCCCTTTCTTTCTCTAAACCAAGCAATTCAAATCGATACACATGTTTTTGTCTGAGAAAGCATCGGAAATGGTTCTTTCGTTTTCACAAATTAACTTCAGTACTCCGATTTTTGGATAAACACAGGTGTTTAACACACTAAACGTTTCGAGAGGCGTTGATATGCGTGTAAACAATGCAGGTCACACTCGCTCACGCGGGGACTGGAATCCCAGCGGGAAATGTCATGATTTGTTACATGAAGGGCTTACCTTAAAAAAATGGCGCTCTTTGCAAGTTTTAATTGCCTCAGTGCTTTCGTGGTTGAAGCAGTAAGTTTGTACTGAATCTCTGATGTTTTTTAGCCGCTAGGTTGTATTAACAATCAAACATTCAACAGGTAAAAAGATTGTAATAGTTGATCGAGTTGATGAACATAATTTCAGATGTTCTTTACGTCTCTTTACACAACAACAAATCACGAACGGTAGTCATATTTTGCTTAGTTTGAGTCAGAACGCTTATCAACTAGAGCGAATTTTCTCCCGCAATTTCGTGGTTAATGATCGAAAAGAGCGAACTTTCTCTCAAAATTTCCTGACTTGTTAGCGTCCACTGCGAATTAGCGTTCAAAAAATCAGGAGGAATAAAACAATAGACACCTTGAAAGTTCGCGGAAAAGTAGCAGAACTTTCGTTTGAAGCGAAATTTCTTCGAAAAGCCATGAAAAGCCAAGAAATTCGTCGAAATTTGCTTGCGTTACTTTTGCACAATACTGTATAGTGTCAGCTGCAGCATACCAGTTTTTTTTTTTACATATTTGCCAGGAGATTTGCAAAGTTGGTTTTATAAAGAGCTTGAAATGGAGGCTGCCCTTTGAGAAGATTGTCTATAGTAGGATACATGTACTGGTTAAGGTTATCCTTATTTTCCTTATCAGATGTTTGAAGCCACTCCTGCCCAAATTCCAAAGTTTTCTGAGAAGACTTTCCGTCGTTTATTTTTGTCACAGGCGGTAACACTCAAACTAATTTGCAGATTGGGTTTCTTCCCTCTGGCGTCTAATTTACTGGATTTGACTTTGTAAGAGTTCACTTGCTAATAAATTTTAGCTTGTATTGCCGTAGATGCCGAAAGGTTTTTTATTTTGTTTGTTTGCTTGTTTTGTTTTGTTTTTTTTTTTTCATGGAGGAGCTGCCATGGTTGCGATCGAGATAGTTCATATTTACACTGTATACTGATGCACCTTATTTTTCATTTGCCACAACCTAGATCATGGCTCGGTTAGGAAAATGACAAACCCTGGCACCCAGGCCAGGGTAGCCTTGTATCGATTCCTAACAAATAAATACAGTGATCGAAGATTTCAAACCTTGCAAGCACAAAGATTACAAATGCAACATGAATACTTGTCACATTTGAGATCATTTTACCACCTCAATTTAAGCTTTCTGGCAGATTTATGCTAAAACTTCACCCTTGCAGTTCTTCCTCTGAAAACAGTTTTAAAAGATTTTCTGTAGAAATGTAGCTTTATTTTAAATTACCAAATTTAACATTTAATTGCAATTGCAAAGCCCGCATTGGTCACTTGGATTCATCAAGATTTTTCCATCCCCACGATATGTTTGTTGTTTGACAATATATAGTTTGTTTTAGTTCAAAGTTCCCTTCCGCTATGGAAAGATCTTATTGGTTGATATCTATGACAGTCGATGGCGGTATGAAGACTTAGTATAGGCACTCTGACATGAAAGGCCAAGTGGGCGGTTTTCAAGATCCAGGGGTTTGTCTGCAAACCTTTCCTTCCTACTATATATATATATACTCGCTCCATTTTTTGCCTGGTAAATGAAAAACAGAAACGCGTGCTATGCAAGCTAAATTATGCTTAACTGTTAATACTGCGTTGTATTGCTAGCTGGACCCACTTTTATAAGGTTTGGATGTGGTACATTTTAGAGTCAAAGGAATGCTACTGACATACTCCACAAAAATTGCAAACTGAGGTTTTAATTAATGCATGATTGGTCTCAGGATGTTCACATTGTACACCATAACAAACACACTTCATCAAAGTACTTATCCAGGGAAGCCTTTAAGTTTTGAGTCACCTTCATTGCACCTTTTCTTTTAATCATGCAGTCTGCTGGTATTGTTTCCTGGCTTGCCCCCTCTTCCTACTCCCTGTACTCTCTCCTCTTGCCTCTTTCACGCCCATACCAGAATGTATGGCAAAAGAGTTAGCTTAATTGGGTTAAACCAGAGTTCCCATTAACGCACAGGTGTGCGTCTTGCACAGATAAAAAAGATGAAAAGGACACAGTTTTTTGGCAATGTACGAAAAAAGTTCAAAAATTTTAGGAAATAGGCAAAGCGCCCCTGGAAAGCATAAGAGAACCCCAACTCTTTGGAACTGAGGGTCCCAAAGACCCATAACTATCAAAACTAGTAGGAACTCTGCAGTTACAGTTACCTTGAGACAAGAGGTTGATGGCTGTCATGGATGTTGTTGGAGAAAGTTGACTAGTATATCAATGTATGGTTATTAATGATTATGCTGCCATATGCCAGTGCATGTGGTACATACAGTAATAGACGTGTTCGGCTAACATATTTTCATCGTTGTTGCGACCCAATTCAGATCAGGTGAGGATTCATTTGGAAGGTTACAATTGTGCAATTTGTCACATGCAATTGAGGGCATGAGAATAAAGGTATCAGCACTCCAAGCTGCGACCATTTTGGTCACCATAACAAGTGGAAAAAAATATTTGGCAACTAAAATTCCAACGAAAGCTGCCAATTGGCGACCAACAGATAAAAAGAGAAACTTACCTAAAAAATTATTAATAACAGGACAAATTTAATCAATAGTACAAGCAGCAGCATCACCTGTCTTTCCCTTTCCCCTCTCGTCGTTCAGAAACTTGACATGAATGCATAAACTTGAAGTACAGTATTGTGCAAAAGTAACGCAAGCGAAATGCGCGAATTTCGTTCTTTGTTTACGTGAACTTTCCAGGAAAGTTCGCGTGAAAGTTCGAGTGACAATTCGAGGGCTTTTAAGCGAAATTTCCCTGGAACAAAGAACGCTTTTTCACGGATAACAGCGTCATTTCACTAACTTGGTGCCCGAAATTTCGTGTTAGACAGGCAAAACAATTCTCCACACGATCTCTTCGATCTACCGGTCATATAAGGTACACGAAGTATACAAAAAGCTTTCAACACACTACTTTGCTGGAGTTCAGCCACGAACACAAAGAATGTAAATTACAAATAAAACTTACCACGAGTGAAGACTTTGAATTTAGTTTCATGCATGAGAAGATACAAAACAAGCCTAATTTTGATCTGTGAAGTCGTCAGATGTGCAGCTGCGTAGAAAATTATCCCTTTCTCTAAACCAAGCAATTCAAATCGATACACATGTTTTTGTCTGAGAAAGCATCGGAAATGGTTCTTTCGTTTTCACAAATTAACTTCAGTACTCTGATTTTTCGATAAACACAGGTGTCTAACGCACTAAACGTTTCGAGAGGCGTTGATATGCGTGTAAACAATTGCAGGTCACACTCGCTCACGCGGGGACTAGAATCCCAGCGGGAAATGTCATGATTTGTTACATGAAGGGCTTACCTTAAAAAAATGGCGCTCTTTGCAAGTTTTAATTGCCTTAGTGCTTACGTGGTTAAAGCAGTAAATTTGTACTGAATATCTGATGTTTTTTAGCCGCTAGGATGTATTAACAATCAAACATTCAACAGGTAAAAAGATTGTAATAGTTGATCGAGTTGATGAATGCAATTTCAGATGTTCTTTACGTCTCTTTACACAACAACAAATCACGAACTGTAGTCATATTTTGCTTAGTTTGTGTCAGAACGCTTATCAACCAGAGCGAATTTTCTCCCGCAATTTCGTGGCTAACGATCGAAAAGAGCGAACTTTCCCTCGAAATTTCCTGACTTGTTAGCGTCCACTGCGAATTAGCGTTCGAAAAATCAGGAGGAATAAAACAATAGGTACCTTGAAAGTTCGCGAAAAAGTCGTGGAACTTTCGTTTGAAGCGAAATTTCTTCGAAAAGCCAAGAAATTCGTCGAAATTCGCTTGCGTTTTGCACAATACTGTACCAAAGTGAAGTGTTGAAAACATGCCATTCGGCGCAATAACCCTTGGTGTAATATGTCATGAAGTGTCCTCCCCTACAGTTTTTTGGGGGGGCGACTGAACTTTTTTTTGACGACCATTTTGTAATTGAAGGTCGCCTTTGAAAAAGTGAGCGTGGAGCACTGGGTATGTGCAAACAAAACAATTGTAACCTCCCAAGTGAATCATCACTTGATCTGAATTGGCTGGCAACAACAATGTAAACGCATTAGCTGAATACGTCAATGGAGGAATCATTAATTTTGTAGTTATTATTATTTTGATTTATCACGTAAGCAATTTCTGTATTACATATTAATTTTGTGCTGACTATTGTCACAGGAATTTCAAGAAGACAACCGAAACCTGGTTATCTCTGAGCCAGAAACATCTCAAACTATTTACATTTATAAGTGTAACAAGAGTACAATTCAAGTCAAGGGGAAAATCAATTCCATGGTTGTAGGTTAGTTCATGTAACTGTTTTATTTTTCCATTATCAATCATAGTACTGACAATATTAATTTTATGATTAATTTTAAATATTTATAATAAATTTTACTTTCATAAATTATTTAATCAAAGATAATAATAAGATTCACTGAGCTCAAGAGAAATGATTATATTTTTAGGATAATTTCCAAACATGGTGAGTTTTTAAATAACAGCAACCACTGCAAAATAGCATGCTATAGCATGGATAATGGAACCTTGTATAGTACTCTATATGTACTGCAATAAATTACATCGATTGTGGATCAATTAGGCTCACAATGGACATATAAAGTGGTAAAATGCATAAACAAATTACAGACTAAGGGAAAAGTCAGATACAATCACCAAATAATTATGATACATTATCTTTGGAGAAAAGACACAATTAAATTGCAGATTGCCTTTTGATGCTTAAAGTAATGCACTCCTTTTCAACTCAGATAGCTGCAAGAAAACAGCAGTGGTTCTTCAAGGAGCTATTGGCACTGTTGAGTTTATCAACTGCCAGAGTATGGAGTGTCAGGTACAAACAGTTAGTGGAGTTTGTCATTGATTCAACTGTTATGGCTTTTTTTGTTTGTTTCTCCTTACACTTGATGTACGTTAAATGTGTTTCCAAAAAAAAAATAAACAAACAAGACAGACTATGAGGTGACACAAAATCTAATACATGAAGTGGCTTTGTTTTGGAAGTAGCCATGACAGATAAGAGTCCTAACTTAAAAGTGACCACTGATAAAAAGCATTCAAACATATTGTCTTCATAATAATCTTCGTGTTGTTTCGTGCTGCCTTAAAGCATGATTGTGTTTGCAATTGAGTAAATTGACCTTTTTACTTACTGCATGTAAAGACTTGTGCTGACCCCAAACAAACCCCTATCACACCTCCAATTTCCTCAAGGGTGACCGCTCAATTAATAGTGGCGTGACGGTAGGAAAAAAAATCATGGTGTTCATGAAGATCTTAATCCAAAGTTAATGATCATTAACCTATACTCACATAATCATTTCATTTATTATATCTCTAAGTTAGCACGCGCACTGTGATTGGTCAATTTAGCGGGCCGTACTCTCCTGCACGAACCGCTAAAATGTAAAGATTTTTTTGTTGCTAAACTGTTGCGTGATTTGTCGCCAAATTTTCTCAACTGATATCGCAAATACTAGTTTAGAACTTTCTTTTACTCTAAATTGAGTACTAAGGCGTGCTAACAACTTAAAAATGATTTCAAATTGACTCGTTTTGCTTTCGACCTGCTTCAGAAATTTGAAGCCGTTCCTCATTAATGGAAATTGATGCTGAATC
>JAEMPF020003146.1:11299-44548 GCA_022496165.2 Catalaphyllia jardinei | reverse complement strand
ATCCCATAATTTCAGAGATTTAATTTTTTGTGACGTCACACTTTAGAACTCTATACACGCGCGCGCTTACTGTACAGTGAATGAGAAATTTTCAATACTGCACAAAGCGAAGCTGAGTGAAGCTCAACATTAACCTCGGAAAATCTCCAACTTGAAGCCATGTACGTTTGAAGTTGAAGAACACTGCACAGTTTTTATGCATTATTGTAATAACGCACTCTGTCACTTTGATGTCGCTAGGTAACGGGAACTCACGTGATCAATTTTAACCACTGACGCGTTCGGATTTCGTGCAGTGAAGTAGATTGAATATTAAAAGCTGATAAAACACTTGGCATTATTATTCAATGTTTTATCAAATGTAAAGACACTGCGCCTGACTTTTGATCATTAATTACCAACATAACAACTGAGCTAAGAAATGGTGGGTACATATTTAACGTTCTTTCAACTTATCGCACACACAACTCTGTGCAGTAATCGGGGAGGATACCTTTCACCATTCTCTTTGACAGTTCTTCGACAAATGTAATAAGTAAAAGTTCAGTGACTCAGCCGTCATATTGGCTATATCAGTGTGGAAGCGTTGCACTTAAGACTTGTCAGTTCCCGATTGCTAGATCTTTGTCACCATTCTGCCATCCCAGCAAAAAAAAATCTAGGTGACTGCACGTATTGACTTTGGGGTCGCATTGTGGATTAAATTCAGATCTCTGTATTCCCTACCATTCTGCCATCCCAGCAAACAAACAAAAAAATAGGTGACTGCACGTATTGACTTTGGGGCCGCATTGTGGATTAAATTCCTCTCTTCATCTGAATTTTTATTTTAAAAATCGATGAATAACCAGGAGGCATAATTAAAAAGTTAAAAGACGTTCTCTGGTTAAAAAGTTTTAAAAAACTAAGCTTTCGACTGCCAGTCTGCAATCTTTAAAAAGTGAGGTGTAAAAAGCAGAGATAAAATATATATGTACAAAAAGGTGAGAGAATAGCGAATGAATATATTAAATAAATACAATAATATAAAAGAAATACTTGTGCGACAAGAAAATGCTAATAACAAGGATAAGATTACAATAAAATAGAGTATTGTCTTGGTAGCTGCTTAGAATTGTTGTCTGCCTGGCTGGTAATTGCAGTGTGCCAAGATTCCAGCGTTTTTCTTATGCGTGAATTGCCTCTGTCGATGACGCGTGCATTCTCAAAATCAATAGTGTGGCCTTCGAGCCACGCATGGCTGGCAATATTAGAACCACTTTTAAAAACTTTAGTGTTTCGTATGTGTTCCTTTTTTCTAGTGTGTAGGCATCTACCCGTTTCTCCAATGTAATTCCATGTGCAGTCCGCACAGGGGATTTTATAGACAACGTTCGTTTGCCGATCTGGTGGAGGTCTTGATTTGGGAGACGCAAATTCCTGTTGCAAGGTCTTAACCGGTCTGGTGGTGGCTCGGATGCCGTTGTTCTGGAGAATTATTGTAAGTGGTTCAGTGACACCTTTGATGTATGGTAAGACTGCGAAGCCATTTTGGGAGTCTGGTGGGTCTGTCCACTTAAAAAAACATTCCCACCAACTCTTCAGGGGAAGGAATGACTTCAGAGGTGGATTTCTTCTTTAAGATGTTCGAAATAGTTGCTGATGGGTAGCCATTTGATTTTAGCGCGTTAGAAACGTGGGTCAGCTCTTTCTTTACTCCTTCAGCGGTGCTCGGTAGGTTGAGTGCCCGATTTAGAAGGGTAGAGGCGGTGCTTATTTTGTGTTTTAACTCGTGATGAGAATTAAAATCCAAGTATCTATCAGTGTGTGTGGGTTTTCGATAAACACTGATAGTAACTGCACCATTCTTCCTTGTTATCAAGGTGTCTAGGAAGGAGATTTGGCCATTGTTCTCAGTTTCGATGGTGAAAGATATCTTAGGGTCAACTGCATTGAGATTGTCATGGAACTTACTTACAAAGTGTTCTTTGATTATGACAAAACTGTCGTCTACGTAACGTTTCCAGACTTTTGGCGGTGTTGTCGAGGCGACGATTGCCGATTCTTCAATTACTTCCATACAAAGATTAGCTACGACGGGGCTAACTGGGCTCCCCATTGCACATCCATGTATCTGTTTGTAGACAGAGTCATTAAACATGAAGTAGTTGTTAGAGAGGGTGAATTCCAAGAGGGAGATGATTTCATCGGTATTGAGCTTCGTTCTTGAGTGTAGTGTGGTGTCCTCGTCTAGCTTTTTTCTGATGTAATCACAGGCCTTATCAACCGGGATGGCAGTAAAGAGTGAAACGACATCAAACGAGACCATTACTTCATCCTCGGCGATTTCTTGATTTGCGACTTGTTTGGTAAAGTCCATCGAGTTAGAGACAGAATAACCATTAAGGTTCTGAATAGGTGTCAAAATGTCCGTCAGGAATTTAGAGGTGTTATATAAAGCAGAACCGATACAAGACACAATGGGCCGAAGAGGGTGACCTGCTTTGTGGTGTTTGATTGAGCCTCGTATGGCGGGTGGAATGGCGTCAGTGGATCGCAGTTTGCAGTATGTAGAATCATCAATCTTGCCTTTCTTATTAAGATCCAGCAACTTGTGATTTAGTTCCCTCTCGATCTTAGCAAACGGAGGTTTATGAACCAGCTGGTAAGTCTGGTGATCGCTGAGTAAAGTTTCCATTTTTTCATTGTAATCAGTTCTGTCCAAAACCACAAAACAGTTACCTTTGTCAGCTTTCATTATAACACGAGAGACATCTTCCTTCAAGCTTTTTAATGCTTTCCTTTCAGCTTTTGAAATGTTGTTATGCGGTGGTAAACGATACCATACGAACAGCAACGGCCTCAATCCTTCATAGGGCCCGACAGAGATTGTGATCTTCCTGACAAAAATGGAGACTATTGGTGGTTTTCACGTCACGCAAGTAAGCTTAATTGTCACGAAAGGGAAAAATACAATCGCTTACCATTCAATAAATTGAGTAAAGAAACTGAAATATCGCAGAAGAGTAATAAATAAATAACGTGCCAAAGTTTTGGGGATTTGCGATATTCCGAACTCGAGTTATTCGGCAAAAGGTATTAAAGTTTATAGTGTTTAGTATGGAGACGCCATGTTGGAGCCTGTCTGAGGGACTCCAACATGGCGGCCGGAAACCAGTAGAAACATGTGGAGTTTACTTTGGCTCTCTCAAAACGTTTATTCTATCTGCCTATTCGCATAGGCACGTTTCTCAACATATTGGTTACTCAGAACTCGAAAACACAAGGCGAATCGATATTTTCGTGCACGTAACATGTTACCCAGAAACAATGCCGATGTCCCGCATTGTGAAAAAACCGTGTTCTATTTTCAAAACAAAGCGGTCAACAGAACTGAAGACAGGCCAACAGATGTACGTTTAAAAATCACTTTTATCTGACAAAGGTAAAAACTTAAAATTTCTAATTTTATTATTTTTTGGACGTCACTTGAAAACCAAGAATTGTTTAGGTACATATGAATGTTGTGCCGCGTAGCACTGCTAAAATTTACACTTCACTGCTAAAATTTACACTAAAATTTACACTTCAGAGTTAATTCTCTGTTACATCATTTGTGCTCATAGTGCTACGCGGCACAACATTCATATGTACCCTTACTTTCTCTTCGCCGCGATTCACCATCTTAATCGACCCCGACTTTCTCTGTCCGACCTCGTAGCTCAGTCGGCAGAGTGACGGTAGATCTATTCCGGAGGTCGTGGGTTCGATTCCCACCGAGGTCAAAAGATTTTTTCTTTACCTCGTGTGGTTCCCTGATTCCCTTGCTAGGGCTAACGCCCAGTGGGTTATTCATGGGTTACATTAGCACTAAAATTTACACTTCAGAGTTAATTCTCTGTTACATCAAGAATTGTTTAGCCAGAGAGTTAAGAAGTGCTTCTGGTACATTGACTTTGATATAGACTCCATTTGCTTGTTCCTTATACTTTCCTGAGAGTGTAGACCTGGTAACCACACAAAAGCTGTGAATCTGATTCTCTTGTTAGAGAAAAACACTGCTGCAATACTCTGGGGGTATTCTCTATTCAGTGTTTCAATCTCCTTACTTGCATAAAACAAAAACGTAACTATCTCTAAAGCAAGATATTTCAAAATGAAAAACGCAATTCTTCTCTACCTTAAAGTGGTACTATGATCAAATTTTTATCCCTTGATATTTTAGGTGTATCACATAGAATTCCATAAAAGAAACTGAACGCCGTTTACCGTTTGCCAATATCTGCATTAGTTCCGGAGATATTCAAGTTTTAAAAATGTGCAAAATATGCAAATGAGATGACTGATGACGTCAAACACAACCCAATATTATCTCAAGTACATAAATAGAGCTAACTTGGCCAATTTGCGGCGCAGGCCATTGAAACTTGGCGGGTTAATAGTTCTATAGGAAACACACCAGCGGCTATGAAAATGCTGTTTCCATAGCAACTCACTGTATACCAGTCCCCACCGACCTGATTTCAATATGTTAGTGATTTTCAGCTCGAAAAACGTTAAACAGGGCCACAAACTGGAGCTAACATATTTATATGCCTGTTGGATCATACATACAAGGCACCATTAGCAAATATGAAAATGGAATGCCAAAGGTGGCCAGAAATGTCTTTAATATTGGGAGGCCTGGAACCCAGTATGTTGCCATGGTGACAAAACTTTTAAGTTCGTATTGTGGAACACCTTTAGTAGAAACTTTCTGCAAAGTATCAAACATTTCTGTTGCAAATTGGCTGAGATATCGTTTCTCATCATATTTGATCAAAATTGGTTGAGCATATGACGGCATCATATTTTAAAAACTTGAATATCTCTGGAACGAAAAGAGATATTTGAAAAAAGTAAACGGCATTTTTCTTCTCATACAGACTACTTTTTTATGTTTTAAAATGGCTTCAATAAGAAAGATGCGATTTTCGTCATAGTACCACTTTAAATGCCTTTCAAACAAGAAGAAATTATTTTTTTTACTTCGTAGGCACACTTAATTAATAAAGGACCAGTTATTATTTATTGCCTAAGGCCGGATGATTTAGGATGGAATAATTAGATTTTCAGGACATAGAAGAGAGGATCAGCAACAACTGAGAACCCAAAAGTGGGGATCACTAAATGTCACATGGCCTTAAAGACTTGATGGACGGCTATTTTGCACTCAAGCTAAAAAGTGTTTTTGCAGTTAGGGATGGTTGGCTGCTGGAATGTCAATCGGCATCTGTCACAGGGTTCAACCCTCAGCACAAGGACGGAATTCCACCCGTTGTAAAATCAAATGTAGTCTCCCGTTCCGGCCATTAAAATTTGTACACACATAGCAATACACTAAGACTTAAACGTTTCAAGAGGAAAATAATATTCAAAGAGGTGAAACAGCGCTTCTTGCTACATCTAATTTTATTCATGATCTTTAACAACTCATTTACCGTACCACTGCCCACAAAAATGCATGATATCGCATGTTTGGCAACGTACAATTTCAAGATTTTCCGGGGAAGCATGCGCCTGGATCCCCTTTGGTCAGCCTGCCCTTTTTGGACGAATCGGGTCTCGCTTTAATTTAAGCTACCTGTTATGATTTACTTGACGCATATAAAAACTTCTGCTAAGAACCCTGTTCAGATATCGGGGAGACAACGATTAGTAGTAGACTGCACCAATATGCCTTTATTAATCTTTAACTCAGTTTCATAGTTAAAAATAAATTTTGGGGGGATGACCATTTTTAGCATGAAATTTATCAGTAGCTATAATGGGGATTCTTTAATAAAATATAATTTAAGGACGTTCGCGCCCATTTCTACTGCGCATCTCTAGTGCGCACGCTATTCATTGGGCACGTGCGTTCCACGTCATTTTCAAGTGCGCGCACCGAGTCGAAAACTCGACGAAATAAAGAGCTGATGACCTTTGCGTTAATTTGGAGTGCGAATATTTTTCTTGGATGCTCGGTGAGCCCCACTTTTTTTTCGGCAGATCACTGCCTTTTCTGATCTTTCTATTATACCAAAAAACAAAAAAAATCTGTAGGTGAGAAGTTTTAATTATTTCTCATATACTGTTCAAAAAGGTCGAATTGGTACATGGATAGAGGTGTGCGTGACTTAGAAATTGCAGTTTTTAAGGCTGATTTTAGCTGATTTAATGATATATGTAGCAAAGATCTATCAAATAGGCCTATATATGCTGTGTTAAACACAACATAACTTACATATGATTCTTCAACTTAAATATATGACGATGGTAATGAATCCGGCCAGAATTGCCTCGAATGACTGGAAATCCGAGAAATACTATGGTCTGTGCTACGCCTTATCTTCAAAACGAATCGGTGACCCCCGATTATTTTTTACCTTTTTAATCTAATCTAATCATTTTGTACCTGCAGTCATAGTTTTAAGAAAAAATCTGTACGTGGGGAGTTTTTGGGCGCGAACGTCCTTAAAGAGGGCATCAGCTAAATTTTACTGTTTTCCTCCTTGCTCCACCCCTTCCTCTTCTCAAGCGATATATAATCACCGGTCTCTAAAAAGCTCAGGTTTAGCAACCGAACTTGAATTTTTGGAACAAAATGGCGTGAGCGACCCTGAACTGCAGTTCCCTTATGGAACTTTTCATGTCACTGGTTGTATTCACCTACATTCTTAAATAAGGTGTGTTTCCCTAGCACACCTTGTGAGTTTCCTAACACATCAAGGTGTGTAGTGGTGGCACACCTTTTCACTGTTCTGTTTCACGGTTTAAGAAAACACACCAATGCGTGTAAGGAAACACAAAAGGTGTGTAATGATTACACACCTTTGTGTTTACTGATAACACACCTTAAGATCGGTTTGAACGAATTTTGTTTACGTTTTTAATCTTATCTTATCATTTTTTAACTGCAATCAAAGTTTTAAAAAAAACCGTTTGTGGGGAGTTTTTGGGCGCGAACGTCCTTAAAGGAGGTATCAGCTAAATTTTCCTGTTTTTTTACCCAAATATCCTCCTCGCCTCACCCCTTCTTCTTCTCAAGCGATATATAATCAGCGGTCTCTAAAAAGCGCAGGTTTAGCAGCCGAACTTGAAGTTTTGGAAGAAAACGGCGCGAGCGACCCTGAACTGCAGTTCCCTTATGGAACGTGTGATGTCACTGATTGTATTCACCCAGAAGGCTTGGTGGATTTTATCTTGTTATCACATAATATATTCAAGTTTTTCTCTTCTTACTAAACCTATTATAGAATTGGGAAAAACCCGCAAAGAGTTTAGATTCTTCAGATTGAATGCGAGAGGTTAAAAAAATTAAGTACATCTTGGGAACACGATGGGAGTCTGCTTGGAAGACCTTTTTAGAGTGCACTAGTACACAGCAATCATTTCGCGATAAATTATGATTTTGACACTACCCCATAGGTGAGACATTTGCATTCTAACGGGCTCCACCATGCGAACTTTGTACGGTCCAGGTCCTTCACAGTGAGGCATTTGCCAGCTTTCAAATGCCCTGGGCGGTTTGAGCCGCCTTGGAATTTACAGAGCCTAAAGTATGTTTTTCGTTTTGACTGAAAGATTATCGACAATGTTAGACTGCAAAGCTGAAAGCACATAAAGGGGGTTTGAGACACCAACATGACAAGAACAGAAAAAGCAGTACTGCGATAGAGAACAGCTGTTTCGTCCTTTCGTCGGCACTGTGTAGCGAAGATATGTAACGCTAGCCCAAGAACCAACGCACAAGAATTGCAAAATAACTCGTTCACTAAATCAAGTTCCGTACTATGAAACGACTTGCTTTATCGGTTCTTGCCGTATTGGTGTCTGAAAAAGGGTTGTCACGTGGTATCAGGCTTGCAGCTTATTGTTTGTCTTCATTGATATAGTTTTTTGGCTGATCAGATCTCTTGTAGATTCTACGTTTCGAGCGTTTATATTATCGTAGGCGATTCCTTGTAGTTTTTGGTTTCTACAGCGTTACCCACAAGCCGCCCCTCCGTGGCTTTCTTCAGTTAAAAAATGCAGCTGATCTTTCTGAACGTGGGTTTGGATAATAGGTTTTATTTAGATCGAGTGGTTTGTGTATCGGCGATTTTTTATTCTTGTTTAACAATGACAGTTGTTTTAGAAGCGGCTTCAGCGACAGATCATTAAAATCATTTGTCAGCAATCTTGTCCTTGGGCACTTAAGAAGAATCCTGGCTGCATTTCAGCAGCCCTTTTTTCCACCTGCACAATATAACACGACCAGAGAGACTCTCTTAACTCCCGCTCGCCCTTTCAATAAATGAAAAACAAGTAAATCATAATCATTTCTTGCCAAGGTCCCGCTGGTATGGGAAATCAATACTGCTCGGTAACCCAGGGAGTCATTGCTGCTCGATAGCCCAGGGTGTCACTACTGCTCGCTAGCCCTGGGAGTCACCGCTAATTACAAGCCTAGGGAGTCATTGTTGCTCGCTAGCCCAGGGAGGCATTCCTGCCCGGTAACCCAGGCAGCCATTGCCGCTCGTTAGTGCAGGGAGTCATTGTTGCTCGCTAGCCCGGAAAGTCACTACTGCTTGCTAACCCAGTGAATAATTGCTCCTCGCTAACTCCGGGAGTCACTGCTGCTCGCTAACCTAACAAGTCAATGCTGTTCGCTAGTCCAGTGAGTCATTGCTGCTCGCTAACCTAACAAGCCAATGCTGTTCGCTAGTCCAGGGAGTCACTGCTGCTCGCTAGTGATTGAGTTAAACGGGAGGTACTTTTTTAACTTTCCTGAGGGTAATGTCTCTCTCAGTCTTTGCTCTCGTGCCTATGCTTTCTTGCTTCCTATGAAGTCCTCTATTACTTTTTCAAGGACAGCAAATCTTGTTGCCCGTCACTCTGAAATGCTCTCATTCTTGTCTCTCATTGCACGAAGGGTGTGTTTGTTGGTTATGTACTTTGTACGAATTTTACACCCACTTTTTTTCATGTGTAAACCTCAGTATGTATGAAATAAATTTAGTCAGTCTAAAACGTGACTTTTGTTGTAAATATTAATGATAGTCAGTTTCCCCAACCACCAAGTAAAGCGAACCGGAAGAAAACTAGTGTGAATATAAGCAATTCCGCATTTTGTGCGTGGGTTTTACTTCCATCTGACATCCGTAGTGCCGTTGCCGTGACAACAGTTATGTCGCTGGATCTGTTTTTTTTTTAACTGTAGTTTTCATGTGTTGTCTTAAACAAGGATCATCGACTCCTAACAATCTGATGGAGCGGGTTAAGGCAATATGGGTACCATGCGTGTTCCGAGCAAGACTCTCTGTCCAACCTCAACGGCCGCAAACGCAGAAAGGTACTGGAGCCAAGAATGTAGACATGGCAATAACACAGAAGCTCTCAATCTACTGCTACAATTTTCTGGAGATATCCTCTATTCAGTGTTTCAATTTCCCTATTTGCATAATACTAAAACATCTCTAAAGCAAGATATTTCAAAATGAAAAACAGCATTTTGCTATACCCAAAAAGCCTTTCCAACCTCGTTTCCAGGCCCTTTTCCCTATCTTGAGTGCGGAGCGGGAAAAGACCCTGGCATCAGCTGGTCACGTGCCACCTAACACTGAAATCCTGGGTGTAATAAATTAATGAGGTTTGCATAATAAAAAGTACCAAAATCAAGATGACGGAGAAACTGCCTGTGCTAAGTCGTCTTGGATCTGGTTTTAATGGTTGTAACTTTCCGTCGTTTTGTTTAAAGCCACTTCAAATGAAATGTTTTGACTATTTACTGAAAGGCAAAGATATTGTGGCCGTTCTAGCCGCTGGCTTTGGCAAATCTCTGCTGTTTCAGCTTCTACCGGACTTCTTGCCTGTCAAGGCGACAATGATATTTTGTAAAATACTGAAAATAGGGTTAACTAGCCGACACGATTTTATACGGTTCATGACATTTATACATTGGCCGATTTCTGTTCGGTCACTCGACCTTTTTGTCGCTTTACTTGTGTTTATGAAGGGTACTTCATCGATACTTCATGTTGTGTTGAGCCGTTAAACCGTGCTATGGTGAAATTTTTTGAGGTCGTGGTAGGTCTGCATGATTTCCGCTGTTATCTCTATGTCAAAAGTACAAATGTCATGAAACGTAGAAGTCGTATAGGCAGTCAACCCAACTTTACTCTAATATTACCTTGAGCTGGAGACTCATACGGGAGCCCAGAAGGCCGCGGTTCACACGATGGCTACAATTCGATCAAAACACAACGCGTCACTGAATACTTTTGTTTCAGTTGAGTTGCATAATTTGACTTCTTTGCCTGAATTCACTCGCCTTAGACACAAGTTCCTCGCACTTCCTGCATATCAGCCTCGAAAGGGAGTCACTCTCAGTAATAAAAGTTAGACGAATTCCACACACATTTCGAATCTTGGAGGGAAGATTTTTGTCACTGCCAGCTTTTCCAGCTCTACCGAATACCCGAAGCAAGTGGCGGCTCTCGAATACATCGCCGCAAAATTTGGCGGATGAACTTTAACACTAGTAAATTACTGATCATGAAATTGCTGCTCCTCTAAGCCACAATGGCGAGTCCCAGTAAGTTGGAGATTTACACGCGAACCTTCCCGAAAATATTTACTTCTAAGAAAATTTTATCAACCAATCAAAATGCAGAAATAACCACAGGAATTCATACATTAGTGTTCTTATGAATATTCAAGTAGGCACGTGACCAGCCGATGCAAGGGTCTTTTCCCGCCCCGCACTCAAGATAGGGAAAAAGGCCCTGGGAACGAGGTTGGGAAACAAGCAGATATTATTTTTTACTTCGTAGGCACACTTAATTAATGGACCGGTTATTATTTATTGCCTGATGGGGATGATTTTAAGATGGAATAATTAAATTTTCAGGATTGTAGAAGGTAGGATCAGCAATAACTGAAAGCCCCAAAATAGGGATCACTCAATGCCACATGCTCTTAAAGACTTGGTGGACGGCTATTTTGCACTGAGGCTAAAAAGTAACTTTGCAGTTAGGCATGGTTGGCTGTTGGAATGTCAACTGACATCAGTCACAGGGTTCTCAGTACAACGTCGGAATTCCACTTGTTGCAAAATCAGATGTAGTCACCCGTCTCAGCCCTTAAAGTTTGTACACATTTAGCAATACATTAAGAATAAAAATAGTTTGTTTTTTTTAAAGAGGTGAAACAGCGCTTCTTGCTACATCTAATTTTATGGTTATAAACAACTCACTTACCGTAACACAAAAATGCATGAGATAACATGTTTGGCAACGTACAATTTCAAGATTTTCCGGGGGAGCATGCGCCCGGATCCCCTTTGGTCACCTTACACCTATTGGGCGAATTGTGTCTCGCTTTAATTTATGCCGCCTGTTATGCTTTATTTAACGCATATGAAAAACTTCTGCTAAGAACCCTGATCACCTATCGGGAAGACACCGACCAATAGACTGCTCCATTGTGCCTTTATTAATATTTAACTCAGTATCATAGTTAAATATATGTTTATGAGATGACCGCTTTGAGCACTAAATATAAAAGTCAAAGGATGAAAATGTGTCCGAAGATACTGAGCCGGGGATCACGAAATTTATCAATAGCTATGAAGGGGATTCTTGAATAAAATAAAATTGAAATAGCCGAATATCCCCCTCGTCCCACCCCCTTCCCCTCCTTAAGCGATGTATAATCACCAGTCCCTAAAATGCGCAGTTTCAGCAGCCGAACTTGAATTTTTGTAAAGAAACGGCGTGAGCGACCCTGAAGTGCAGTTTGCTTGTGATATGATGTGATTTGCATTTGCAGATAAGGTTTACATGCATAAATTCTTGACATTTCAACTTAGCATTTCACCAAACCCAATTAACTTGACAAGAGGACATATAAATAAACGCGTGTTGGTTTTGAAATGTGATGTTGATTTAGTTCTTGTCGCTACAGCTTACTATACCGTAGATATTATCAATTAGTTGTCTCTTTCAAACAAAGTCTTACTTACTAATTTAATCTACCGCGGTTGACAAGCCCTCAGCTGCCATGTCCGTTAGGGAAATAGTCGTAACCGCTAGGTTTTGCGTACGTGTTCTCTAATTAGGTAAAACCACGAGGTTTTCTCGTTTAGATCAGTTCTAGTGTAGATTTCACTGCGTCAACGTCTAATCGGCATTGGCCCAGAGTTTTCTCTCTACACTCCTTGTTCTCTACTCAATCAAGTCAAGTTTTAGTGCGTGTGCAAACCAAAGTGAGTAACCCATTTCTTTGTTTTCAGTTAAGGATAGTTTTAGTTTTCTGTTTGTTTTTCGCTTCAGTTTAAGTATAGTCCTTTATTGCACTATAAGTCGGTCAGTCGTCTTTATATTCGACTTTTTGTTACATTTTGTATCGCTGGGTTCAGCCTTTATCTTTGACAGTTCTTTTCGCCACTATTTATGTCCAAGTCTAGTCTCGTATAGCGTTACTCTTTTCTTAGAGTTTTGTGCTAGTATAGCGCAGTATCACGTTTCTGAGACGCTACAAATTTATAGTAAATTTGGTTAGCTTCGTTATATATATTGTTTTATCTTCTGTGCCAAGATGCAATAGTTAAGTTAGCTTCTATTTTCGTTATTGTATTTCAGTTGGAACCGGCATAGGGCATACGGCATTCGACACACGATTTAAGGCTAAGCTTACAGCACGTGGTTTATTCTATCTTCGTCTTGGCACGATACTTATCTAACTTTGACCTCTGTCAATAAACTCTGTTGTGAATCGTAGTCAAGAATTCTTGCTGAGTTCGTTTTAACGCTGCATACTATTCAACCCATGTTATTCATTTGGGTCTTTGGTTTACGATATTCTGTCCTTGTGAATGACAACGCGATGTGCTTATAGCACTGCATCTGAGTATCACAGAGCAAATCCTGTTTTAATGAAGCCACGATGACCGAAATTGTCAAAGAAAGGATTCAAAAGATTAGTTCAAACTTGATTATCATTCAAGGTAATATCCAAGAAATGTATTTATCGGCCTGGAAAACTCCAGAAGTTCAAAAACTTGCAGTGTTAAATTAAAGTTTCATAATTAATTATTCATGCTGAAGGTTAGATTTGAATATTATTTTTGTCGACGGCTTTGCAACCATTTTATCGGCAATGGCTTTACTGGCCAGTAAAGAAATTCCTGCAAACATTTCACCAAACCGAATTAATTGAACTAACAAAATGAGGACATTACCATACTTTGTAAACAGAATTTGCTAATAACCACAAACCAGGAGTGTTTACAAATAAGCTTACAGTGTTATTATCTTAGACGTGAGGTTGTAGTCCGTGAGAGTAGAGAAAACTGTTTGTTTACAATATGCAGCTTACAACAACTTTTACAAAGCGACTCAAGTGTCACTGTTTAGCAATGAGCGAAATTAAAACAATGTAATTTATAAAATGTCTCGCAGCATGGCTTTAGGTCAGGAGGGAAAAATCATTAATAATTCATGAGCCTAACAGCCAATCAAAACATTGAGAAAGCATCACATGCATGAGCTTTACATCCGATAAAACACTCCTCGTTAGTATTCTTTATATGAAGAATATTGATAAGGCATAGCTTGTTTTTCTTGTATGCCAATATCTTCCCCTTACAATTTGAACCTTTGTTCGGACACTTTTTCAGGCTGCGCCTCGTGGTTTTAAACCCGATGAAACACTCCTGCTCGTTTTTTAAACATTGCATTAAAGATGTGGCAACTTGATAATTTTTATAGAAAACACCACAACAATAGATCAGTCGCTTACCACAAGTTCGGCCACTGGCTAAGTCTTCCAGGCAGAAGCTTGCAGCAAAAGAAGTAAAGACTGAACTGAACTAATCTTTTCGATAGATTAACGAATCAACCACCTTTTCTGCTGTATTTAGAGTTCTGTATTTTCTCTAAACACAGTAAACATCATGGACTTGCATGCTTGCATGCTTGCATGCTTCCAGATCTCGAAGCGAATTAACTTGGGAAGTTCTGTAGTCTTCTAAGAGAACTTTTCGGGCATTTCGCCTCCTTTTTCAAGCCCTCGCTAGCTCTCCTTCATGACATTGCTCGATATTTTTCCATCTCCTTTTTCTCAACCCTGACTTGCTCTGATTGACGGCTTTATTCAGTACTGTTTCGCCTCCTTTCTCAAGCTCTCGCTAGCTCTGCTTCATGACATTGCTCGATATTTTTCCATCTCCTTTTTCTCAACCCTGACTTGCTGTGATTGACGGCTTTATTCAGTACTGTTTCGCATCCTTGCCCTAGCCCCCGCTAGCTCTGCTTCATGACATTGCTCGATATTTTTCCATCTCCTTTTTCTCAACCCTGACTTGCTGTGATTGACGGCTTTATTCAGTACTGTTTCGCATCCTTGCCCTAGCCCTCGCCGCGCATGCAGCTCTCTTTCGCGATTTACCTGCCTACTTCTTCTTCTGTTACTGGCAATTCTTGCTCCTGATTCTTTTCTTTCCCTTTCTGCCTCAGTTAACCTCTCTCTTGAAAACAGTATATTATCAACTCCGCTATCGTTTGTTGACACAACGAGTATTCCTTATCCCGCCTAGAATAGATGACATTCGAGAGCTCCCCCGCTCGGGCTACCTTAAGACTCAACTCCCCCTTTCCCAGAGTCTGTACGGACGGACGGAAGGGCGCTCGCTCGCTCGCTCGCACGTACGGTGACGTCATAACCAAATTTACTCGAGTTGACTGGTTACCAAAATTTCTAAGGAATGGATGCTCCATAATAATAATAATAATAATAATAATAATAATAATAATATAATAATAATCAACTTTATTAGACTCTTCTTCAATTAAAAATTACATACAATTTTCATAACTATAGTTTAAAAACGATTTTTGGTGGTCTAAAAATCGTCTATAAACTGAAAATGAAAATTTTTTTATGTACATCCCGAGAATAACAATAAAGTGTTTATGGCTGTTGAGTCTAGGGAAGTCCTGCTTGACCCCAAACTATTTCAATAATAATAATAATAATAGTAATAATAATAATATTTAACCCTTATATTGCGCTTTTCTATAAAAATACTCAAAAGCGCATTACAATATTATTATTATTAAACTAAATTAAAAAATTTACTCAGTAAAATTACGATATTTTCAGTATAAAAATTTCCAAAGTAATTAGTAAAATATAGAATTTTAAGAATCACAGAATTAAATTAAATAAATAAATAATCTAACTCAAAGTCTTTCTAAATAAATATGTTTTAACAGAGCGTTTAAATTAGTCGATTGATGTTTCCTGTCTTATTGGCAGAGGAAGACTGTTACATAGGAAGGGGGCAGCTATCGAAAACGCACGATCTCCCATAGTCTTCTTCGTTCTTAGCAGGGGTCTTTGTAACAATAAACCATTATTGTGAAGGAGTAGTTGGTAATGTGAGTCCGGTAAGATAGAGACTGGTTCCTTATGATAACTAGGTGCAACACCGTGAAGTATCTTAAATGTAACAAGAAGAATCTTAAAATCTAGGCGCAAGCGCACTGGTAACCAATGAAGTTCTCTTAATAAAGGAGTAATGTGACAATACTTATAATTAGGTGCGCGATAAACTAAACGACCACTGGCATTCATGACTCTTTGAAGTTTTCTTTTTAATTTGATACTCAGGAGCACCGTACAATAAACCATTACAGTAATCAATTCTTCTTGTGATGAACGCGTGAACAAGCCTCCCGGTGGATTTACGAGACAGATTATCAAGACCAATAACGTAAACGCAAGAAAACGTCGCTAACATTCAGCTTAAGAATAAAGTTTGAATTGTCCGCTCTACCTACTGGTCTATAAAACTTGAGAAAATTAAATTTATTCTCAAATAAAGTGACTACAGAGCTCTACGCCCTTGCTTGTTCTGTGGTCATTCAATAATTAAACTGTTTATCCATGCGCAATGCTGAATTTTTGTTCAATCCACTTACTTTCTTAAACTGCGCCAAGGTCTTTACTATACCCAAATTCGCCCAAATGAGCATATCGTAGCCATATCAGGTTAGTGACTCGATATCTCTGGATATCAGGACAGTAGACACTTCCTCTGATTGGCTGATTTAGAATTTGGATATGGTAATGTAAAGTTGGATAAAAAGATTTACTTACAGGTACTTCAGCTCGGTATTGTTGCGGAAGATACCTTCAGGTAAGTCTTTCAACTGGTTGTTTCGCAAGTACCTACCGACCAAAAATTATAATCAGCACGATAAAAGAAAAATTAAAGAGTGTGTGCTAAGAGGTTCCATTCTTAATAAAGAATACCACGGTACAGAAAACAAGACCAATAAAAATAATGAGATCCCAGAATTGTGGGATCTCTTTCATTTGTGGCACTTTTCCTATTTAGCCTGAGACATAAGCGATTGGAGTAGAGGGTAGCAAAGGGTCCGCGGTGATTTAATTTTGAATTTATCTTACTCAGCACGCAATCGTTTTCAAATACAACGATCACCTAAATAGATAATCGTATTGTGAAACTATTGAGGAACAGTTCCGTGAGCCAATTATATGAATGGATAACTTGTCCATATTAGCCATGTCTTGTCCGTCTCTATCAGCAATATAAAATTTACATACTTTGTCTTTGTGTGTAATCTTGTGCTAAATGAACATGATATGGTAGCTATATCAGATCAGTAACTTGATATCTCAGGATATCAGGACAGTAGACACGGCTTCTGAATGGCTAATTGTAAGTTTGAATATGGTAATGTAGGTTAAATGAGGAGTTCTCAATCATATGGATAGATTATAACTTGTCTCTGTCAACCTTGTCTTGTCCGTCTCCATCAGTAATGTCTTGAGAGGGTTATTTAACAATTTTGTGTCGTTACTACAATTACAATAATTTGTCTCTGTGTGAAATTTTGTGACGAGTTTTTTAAGAATATTTGCAGTTTCTTCTCCTATTACTGTTGAAATCAATTTTTCGTTATTTTTTGTGCCCATTTCGTTACAAATGTGTAAGGTTATCTTGGCTTCATATGACCGTTCACTAAAATTAACATTTTTGGATTCGTTACACTCCATCTAAAAACTTACGTCATCATCATCAGGTAGCTTTGACCGACTTTGACCCAACGCTTCAACACGAGAATGTTTGTGCCGCAAAATGTCTAACATTCAGGCTCACATATGAACAAGTTGCAACAGCAACTGCAGACGTACAGATTATTTTAAAAGTACCGCCAACTGATAAGATCCACATTGGGGACCGAAACCATGGTCTTGCCTCAAATACGTCAAGCAATGGGATATACAAAACGCATTAGAGTCAACTGATTAGCATGTAAACAGCTACATTTCAACCATTTGGCCATGTGGTGCCAGACCGGACAAAGGAGGAATAAAGCTATTCATTAACCTCGAGAAACTGAAGCGTAATTAAATTAATGGAAGAAACATCTGTACAAAAACGTAGCTTTCTCGAAGTAAAGCTACGGCGTCTCCGAAGAAAAACCGGACCAGGATAAATATGGTATGCGTGATAAGAAGCAACATACGCTCTACTTGCAAATAGTTCTAATGAAACAGCCTGACCCAGCGCCACAATATAGAATGCAGGTAGGAAACTTTTCAAGGAAAAATTCTTATTTTCCATATTTTGCCCCTTGAAAGCAAATATCTCAATACTCTCAATACATAAGCACATATGGCAAACGACAGACGTGTCAACATTTACATAACAGCAGATTGGTTCTTTCAAAACAAAGGCTAACCGCCAGTGAACGGAAGTGACCGGTCCGTTAAGCAGCGTTCGTGGGGAGGAACGCGTGACAAGCCAGAGAACGTCTGCGTGGGAGGCTACTTGTTAGTTGACGGAGATGAATTTGAGGTCTTAAAGACGTTCGCGCGAAAAATTTCCAGTTAATAGAATTTTTTTAGATTTTTACTGCAGCCAGATAATGAGTTACTTTTGCCAGAGATGCAAAAAAATTGGGTGTCACCGTCTACGTTTCAGAGATAAAGCATGTGGCAAAGTATACTGATTTCGAAAATTCTCACATATAATTGAGCACGGTCTACAGGGTTTTATATTTAACTAGACGCATATTTGCGTTCACTCGGGCTTTATGTTGGAGAGAAACTCTGGTTTTGTTGCACGTAGTTTCGCAAGGTTTTTTTTTTTGTAATGATGGTTTATCTTGTAACTGTTTCTGTATCGGTATGTTGAAAATGCAGGGTTATTACTTATGTATACAAGTTGAAACTGATAGTTGTTACGTAGGCTGAAGACATGTTCCTGGGCTGGTTGGGGGAGATAATGCCCCCCATATATCAAGGGCTATTGTTTCAAACATTTTACTAGCAACCATTTATTTCATTATTATTTTTTTTGAGTTTCTACTTGAGTAAAAAAAATTTTGCTGGCTTAGAGAGTTGTAGCGGGTTAACAGATGGTTCCAGGTTAAGGTTGCTGGTAATCATCAACATGTTTAATATAAAGTGTTAGGGAGATTACACTTTGGAACTTTGAAAACCAAATGCTGTTATTTCTTATCAGGAAAAGAATTGTAAAAGTCATTGGTCAAGGTTATTAGCATTTGAACTATGAATATTTTGGGCTGAGGATGTTTTTCATGATCCCTTGTAATATATTATGGCCTATTTTGTACAATTAGTCTCCAATTTGGTTGTTTGGATTTGGAGTTACAGGGCTAGTATACGTCAGTTTAAGAAGTTTTTATTGGTTGGAGTGATTGTGTGTACTAGTTGGCTGTGAACTTAGAGTCTTTTGTCTTCTTTTATTCTTTATCAACTACTGCAGAGTGTTTTTTCTTCTATGGGCATAGAAGAAATTGTCATCCATCATGAATAATAAAAACATTTTTATTTGTAAAGAATTAATAGTTCGTTAAATTTCAGATTATCTTTTGTGAATCATTTCATCTTATAAAAATTCACAACTGTAACAGGAACTTAACACGAAAGTTGAGAAATCAAAATACTTAATTTATCACTTAATATACTAATGCGTGACAAATTAAGAAATACATGTTGCTAAGAAAGTATCCTTTTGTGAATTTCACTTTACATCATTGATTAATTGCAAATGTTACAACATTTATCTTCGTATAAAAAATTGACAACAGTAACTTGAACATGAAAGATAAACCACTTGACGAATTAAGCGAAAGATTAGTAATCAAAGTGAATACTCATCACTGTCACTAATGCGCTACCAATTAACAAACAGTTGTTACTAAGAAAGTATCTTTCTCATATGTTAATGTTACATTGTTTATAAATAGCAAATGTTCTGCCAATGTATCCTCGTCTAATTCTAAAACATCTGGTTTCATACACGATGAGACTTTAGTTTATGCTTCTCTCGATTAACATAACATAACTCAGTTGATATAGCATGTTTCTCGATGAAAGGTTCACTCATAAATGTTCGCTCATAAAGAGATCTCTCGTAAGGTTTGCGGGCCAACCCGTTCCGAAAGCGTTCCTCATCTTTTAGTGTGGGTCTACCGCGAACGCTGTGAGCACATTTTGTATCCGTTTTGTATCCGTACGCAGCATTTGTGCCGATCCGGCTTCCACGGTCTTTAACCAGTCGTTTCGCCAACGAGTCAGTTCGCCAACGACCAGTTTGCCAACGTATGAAGTCGATTCGCCAACGTCGAATGTCAGTTCGCCAACGCAGCTAAACTACAGAATGCAGGGCCACTTTTTGCCTACACGCATATCAATTATTCCTCGTTCTTTTATCCACTGCCGAGCCAAACAAGCCGCTAAATATGTGAACCCAACACTTCACGCCACACAACTTATTCCTCCTTTCATCCACTGCCGAGCTAAACGAAAAAGTATTTTGGACGTTGCCTCCCGAAGTAACTGGTATATAAGCATTGGCGAACTGACATTCGACGTTGGCGAATCGACTTCATACGTTGGCGAACTGGTCGTTGGCGAAACGACCGGTATTCGGCTTTCACCGCATAAACTCTTCTCCGTCCGCCATTACACCATGCCATGTGCTCATCAGTAAAATCTTCGCGCATGCGTATTAATTACAGAATTGCAAACTGTGGCTGAACGAAAAAAAAAAACCAAGCCGAAATTTCAACTCGGGCGTTTCCATTGGAATGCCCGAGTAAAAACATCGAAGTTGAGTCAACTGAGGCAAACGATCTTAGTCATATTTTGTAGAAGTGGGTCTGTTGCGTAAATGATTCCAAATGTTACTAACGTTTTCACAAATTTAACCCTTTTAGAGGCATTTGAAACCGCCGCACAGATGCACAAAGAACTAATAAGAACGGAATTCGATGGTGCATTTTGCTTAAGATTCAAACTTCTAGTCGATAGATTTTCTTCATTTTTTTCCCTAAACGTAGAAAATCAGTAGAGAAAATGATCCATCGAAAGAAAAATTGGGGTCACCAAACGTCCAAGATCGTTAAAACCAGGCAAAGCTCTAGCAATGGCCATCTGCCCTATCATTTGTGTATCTTATGACTTCGCGCGCGCGCTCATACATGACGTGGCATGTGAATTTGCGTGCGTAGTGAGGATGCGCAGAAACAATTAGCGTGAACGTCCTTAAGCTAAAAGTCTTCGGTATTCACGAGGTTCAAAATATATAAATATATCGTTGAAGTCCCAATAGAATCATTTTTTTATTTACCATTCTGATCCTATGTTTCACCCCATGAACTTCCGCGAAAAAGTTTTTCGACTTACTAAAACGTGCATACTTTATGAATTTTAAAAAACATGAATAGCCTATATTCTTGCAGGTCGCTGCCTCGTCCCCAGTCGCCCGCGCAAAAATAAAAAGTCATTATTGCTCGCTGGCCCAGGGAGTCACTGCTTCCCTCTATTATAGGAAGTCACTGCTGCTTGCTAGCCCAGGGAGTACTTTCTGCTTGCTAGCCTACAGAGTTATTGTTGCTCGCTAGGATAAAAAGTCACTGCTGCTTGCTAGCCCAGAAAGTTACTGCCGCTCACTAGCCCAGAAAGTCATTGTTGCTCACTGGCCCAGAGAGTCACTGCTGCCCTCTAGGGTAGGAAGTCACTGCTGCTTGCTAGCCCAGGGAGCACTTTCTGCTCGCTAGCCTACAGAGTCATTGTTGCTCGCTAGGATAGAAAGTCACTGCTGCTTGCTAGCCCAGAAAGTTTCTGCTGCTCACTAGCCCATAAAGTCATTGTTGCTCGCTGGCCCAGGGAGTTATAGACCCTTTTTATAAATGGCTGCCAATTTAAAATTCTTTTGTAGTGATTTAAATAAGCCTTACTAACCCCATTTCAGAGTGAAAACTCTTTTGAATTATCAGCTTTAAAATGAGGTTAGTAAGGCTAATTTTAATACTGTCAAAAGAATTTATAATCGGCCGCCATTTATGAAAGTAGTCTATTCCTGCTCTCTAAAACAGAAGTAACTGCTCCCCCCTAGCACTGGGAGTCATTGCTTGGAAGTGCAGGTAGTAGCTGCCACTCTCTAGCCCAGGGAGTTACTACTGCTACCTAGCCAAGTCAAATTTGAGAAAGAAAATCTCAAAAGTTGAGTCTAAATGAGGGCTAAAAAGCACATCACAGTAAGTTCCTTACCTTACTAAATCTTTCTATTAGTTCAGACCGCTAGTATCTTCTTGGATTGCACGCGAGAAAAGATTAAAATCTGTCACAGTTATTGTACATGTTTTTACATAACTGTCGCCCGAGTCAGAGCTCATTTGCATAACCATTGCACTCAGTGAAAATACTTATTTTGCCATCCAAGTTTGTTTGATGACCTTGTGAGTATCTTCCTTCAATACTTGTATACAGTGCACTTCCAGTTTCGATTTAAAGTGCTACAATGATCAAAAAATGTTTTCCTTTTTGAAACGTGTTCGCTTAATACCTAACTTGCAAAGTTTTGACCTTTGAGTTTTATCCAAAGGCTGTCAGTTTATTTTGCGTGTAAGTTTTGGCTTTCGCGGTCCGCCATTACTCACGTTCAAAACTGACCGATTGGACCTCAGAGGGTTGGATCTAGAGAAAATGGCATCATTTACTCACTAGCGAAAATTTCAGCATGTAAACGCAATTTATTATACATGCAAAACACGGTTTTAAGGTCTGAAATCCCAAGACTCCCGTGCTGCATAGTAATTTAGCGCCGTACACACGCATTGCATTCTTAAACTGGTCAGCTGTCTTTGCGTCATTTACTCTTCGACCCAGCTATCTCAAGATTTTAAAGTTAGTAATGGTGGACCAACAAGTTAGAAAATCCCAGGTGAAATAAACAGGTGCCTTTTCAAAATCAGAACTTAAAACTTGGGTCAGTTCAGTAGTGTTTAGTTAACATAGTTTTGAAATCGAACTTAAAGAAGAAAACTGTTTTTTTTTTTTTGGTCGTAGTAGCACATTTAAAGGTTGCGTTAAAATTGATTTAATGTATAATCAAGACCTGCGAAACTCCAGGTGCACACGCTGCTACTAAAAGACAAGCATTCAGCTTGAAACCGTGTGATCATTTAAGTTTATTTGATAAATGCACTACTAAAGGAACAACTGACAAGTGTTGATTGTTGTTGTTTTTTTTTAATTTCAGACACACAGCCCTTAAGCTTCCAGTATGCTTGACAGTAGTACAGGATTTAGTAGCCACTAATTGCAAATGGAAACTTAAGATTTTCGTCTTCTCCCAGTGTTACTTCTGCGGCAGAGTTTATTGAAAGAATTTATTGGGACGACCGCTACGGTTAATTTGTGCAGAACACCATCATTTACTTTAACGAACCCTTTACCGCAAAAAAATGGATCTACAGTGTATACAGGTAAAAAAACACATGAGCTGCATTAAGTGGAGTACGCAGCACGCTTCAAAAAAACCTTTCTGATCGCAATCGGTAACCTCGGTTGGACCAAAATTAATTTTGGGCCTGCGAAAAAGCATAAAAGAAAAAAAGAGAAAAAAAAATGGATAATAAACAAAATTGTTTCTTAACTATATCTTTTTTCACTGACAAAGATAATAACCTCTTACTAACCGAGCGCGAGGGCCGTACTGGGGAATATTGGCCCGAGGTCGTGACAGTACGAACCGAGCGCAGCGAGGTCCGTACAAAAACGACCGAGGGCCAATATTCCCCTTTACAGCTCGAGCTAGCTGGGTTAGTAAGTAGTTTATTATATGGTGCTCGGCTCATGCTATATAGTTTCCTTTCAAACGCACTTCTGGTCAGTTAAATTCGAAGGACTTCCGGCGAGTGATGACGCGAGCAACTCAGAAAGAACAAGCTACTAGCTACAACGACTTTGAAAAAAAAATATTAATAAACGTCTTCCGAACGTTTTGCCAGCGTAACTTACTGGATTGGGAGCCAAAGTGTTGGGATAACATTCACCATACAGTTCTTTCAAGTGCAACTGGATTGGAGTCGCTAAGATCTCTCGCTTAGCATCATTTTTGGATTCGTTTTCGTTAATCGGCTAAGTGGTTTTCACTTGTTTTGTGTATTAGTGCATGACCTTCGCTTTACGCTTCAAGACTAGTTTTATTTTCGATTTTTAAACTTAATTATTGTATTTTAGAATGTTGAGTTAAATCGGCTTCGTTACATGTAAAGTGAAGAGGTGAAGGAAATTGGAAATTGTTGCTGTCTCGTTCTCTTCTTCATTGAGCTTACTGAGCTTAAATGCATTGACGCAAATGTAGTTACGAAAATAGTTGAACATGTTGAGCCAAAGGTATTCAAGCTCTGATGTAGGTAGGCTGTCGCTCAATTCTTTTGTTTGTCTTACTATTAGCTAATTCATCGTCGTCGTCTTCTATTGGAAGGGGTAGGGTATTTTACATGTTTTCTATTAGTAGTTTAAGCTGCAAATAAATTTGCCGGCTTTTAAAAAGAAAACAAAAATACACGGCTTGGACCGTTTCCCTGGAAACGGTTCGTATGGTAAAATCCCGACCAAGAAAGAACCAATCAGAACGCTCGGATTTCCCTTGCAATATAATAAAGGAAAATTATTTCCTTGGTCCCTAAGTCGAGTAGACCGCTTCTAGCGAGATTGCCAATTAACTGCTGCTCACTAGCCCAGGGGGCCAATGCTACGCGCTACCTCAGGGAATACATTACTGCCTGCTAGGCCAAGAAGTCACTGCTGCTTGCTAGCCTATATCTAGAGGGTCGCTTCTGTCACCCAACCCAGGAGTCACTACTGCTCACTAGTCGAGAGGGTTGATGTTGTCCGCTGGCTTAGGGAGTCACTGCTCCTCACTAGCCCGGGTAGTCACTGCTGCTCGCTCGCCCAAAGAGTCACTGCTGCTCGCTACCCCAGGGAGTCACTGCTGCTCACTACCCCAGGGAATCACTGCTGCTCGCTACCCCAGGAAGTCACTAATGCTCGCTAAAATATAGGAAGTCACTAATGCTCGCTAGCCAAAGGAGTTAGCCAAGGGATCAACTGCTTCTCGCTAGCCCAGGCAGTCACTGCTGCCCGCTAGTCAAGGGGATCACCGCTAACTGTGCCTTTACCCCAGAAAGTAACTGCTGCTCGTTAGCTTAAATTTGCTATCAGTGCATGCAGTATCACTTACAGGACTTTTAGGGTGGGAGTGTGGCTAAGACTTCCTTCCGGTAAGTACTTCAACTGATTGTTATTCAACTTCCTGCGAAAAAAGTTTCACAGTCAAGGTTAACTTAATTTAATGTAGGCCTTTTTAGTCACTATGTATCTAAAAAAGTATTTATTCAATAGTGATGAAAGCCATATGACGTGTAAAAAAGAAAAACTCGTTTACTTTAGCGATAATCACGTTTCCATCGAGATGGGAAATCACTCTTTAATGACGTCATATGTATATGTCAGCAATGCATGAGCCATAAAAGAGATGAGGTAGGATGTCTCGTACCTTTTGCCATTTTTCTTTATCGTAACGAAGCAAAATAACAATTATGTTGAGGAATACTCTCGTCCTGGAATATATTGGGCTATTTATAATTTGTTAAACTAGTTTTCTTGTTCCACAATTCTAAAAAAGGACGTGAATACAGAGGAAAGATCATCAAATACAGAAGTTTGTCCTGAATGTCGATGTAGAGCAGGGTTGTTCCCATACAGAACTAAGGATCGTCGGTAACAGTAACGAATTGGTTTACTAACTTTACGGATTACAGTTATTAGCAACACTAAGCTTCATTTTATTTTCATCGCTCTCTCACGGACGAAACTCGCGCTCTAACATAAGTACACTTGGTGTTTTAAGAAACTTTTCAAAAGAATTGAATAGCATTGTTGCAAGGTTTCTAAATTCGAATATTATATGAGAAATATAACATTCCAGAAGGTTTAAGGTCACGGACTAATGACTCCGGTTAGAGATCTTTAACAACAACAACGTAACAAGCCGCGATTTATGCCAAATATTGGAATGAAGTATATTCTTGACCCCGCTATATTTCGCATCGAAGCCAGAGTTTTGAAGGGATTTTGTGTAAACGCTTTTGTAAACGCGTGGGTTCGGCGCGACATCGTAATCCGAAAATAGCTGGGAAAGGTCATATTCTTGACCTTTTAAACGAATATAAATTTATATGCGTTCCGCAATGAATTTTAGGGGAAAAAAACATGATTATTGACGAGCGGTGGTGTTTAAATTCTTTTTTTCGCGGGAAAAGATGTGACAAAAATGAGTTATTTCCAAAATGTTGATTAAAGTTGTGTAGATAAAAAATACAAATGCTATTAAGCAGTGAAATCTGTAAGTTTTCTAAAGTAATATTAACTTCAATGATTACAAATTTCACTTAATTATGATAATGGAACTCTGCTACAGACCATAATACAGATGCCAAGTTAAAAGTCACAATTTTGTTTGCTTGTGGCAAATTGCATAGTTATAGATCATCAATAACACAAACATACAACGTTGAAACTATTCTACGGGTGATTCCAACTGATTTGCTTCTACATATCTGGTATTGAGAGCTTCAACGCTTGCGGTAAGCTACCAATGAAATTTTGAACACTGACCTGGTTCTCTCAGACGTTTTTGCTCTACTAACTTGTTCATTTCTGCAATATCTTAATTACTATCCTTAGTTTGGTTGAGACTTCGCAAGAGGGTTTTGGTGAAAATTAATAGACTGATGCTCCTGATTTTCCCGATGGCTAACATCCTTGCTTTCATCGATTATAATCCAGCAAATATTTTCCGCGCGCGATTGGTGTAAACGCTTCACTTGACCGAGTATTCCCCAGCTGAAACTGGGGAATATCCGAAAATATTTGTCTTAATTGGACGTTATCTGTTCCTCACAGCTGACAGTTTTCCCGGGAAAACTGTTCGCTTCTCGGAACAGATAATGTCTTCGGACAAATATCCTAGCACATTTTCGCGCTAAATGGAGGCTTTGTTTACAGTATAGTTTCCCAATTTTTGACTTTTAAAACACGCGTAATTAATTTCATATATAATTTTTATATATTGTGCGCATAATTTGTAGGTTATTTTTTTCTTTTATTTTTTTTTCTTGGATATTGTATAATATAAATTAGTATCACCCAGCTAGTGGACTAATGCAAATCCTGCATTTTTATTGGCTACGCTACTAGGGGACTAATAGTAATAGTCATCGAGTAGCGAAATTCGCCGGTTTTTCTTTCGCTTTTTTCCCGAAATAAATATTTCTTCAACTTGCATTTGCTAACTTTATTATCGCCATTTCTGTCCGACTAGTTAGGTGATACTAAAACAATTAGACCCTTCCCCCTCAAGGACCACGGGTCAATAACACATTCGGCTTTGTGACTGAAAAGCCCCTCTAGGAAGTTACGAATTAAATATGTATGTATGTATTTGTCCGCGGACATTTTCTGTTCCTCAAAGCTCACAGTTTACCTTGAGCTACGCTCTTCCGCTCTCTGTTCGCTTCTCTTAAAAGATAATGTCCTCGGACAAATATCCCAGCATATTTTCCCGTCAAATGGAGGCTATTGTTTATATAACAATTCTCTATTTGAACATAACCACAATTCCTTGCGTCTTTGATCTTACTGTCGACCACAATTCCTTGCGTTTTACATGAAAAGTGATTGATCTTCTTTACCTATTGTATCTTTTTACCGATTAAATCTGCTGCCTCGTTTTTTCGCTTCAGGCTTCCTCTCTGTCGCAGCAATTAGACTGTCGAGTGATATACTTACAGGATTTCAGTTGTTACCGGATACTGCAGTGGAATAGACGTCAGATTTTTCCATTCACAAGAGACAAGTACACCATACCACAGCTTCCAGTCCGAGTCCCAGTCAAGGCTACAATTGCATTGATCTGGACAAGCTGTTAAAAATTCAAACAGCAAGAAAAAGTCATCAGTGTACGTCTTAAATACAAAAATAATAATAATAATAACAATAATAATAATAATGATCCTGTTTCCTGAATCTACTGACTGATGTGTCTGCAAATTATCATCAGAGTCCTCATCAAGACCTGCCAATCACTACATGTTTAAGACACACGTTATGTAATGTCTAATGAGCTTATTCCGTGGACAGTAGGAGTGCGCGACTTTAAGCGAAAAATTGCGCAAACACATTGATAACCTATTTTGAAAATGCAGTATATATATATAGACAGCGTGGCCGAGTGGCTAGATCGCCGGGGTCGCGGGTTTAAGTCCCGTTCTGACAACCAGCTGGTGTTGTTCTTGGTAGTGCCGGGCTCACACTCCTTTGCCGTGATTGGATAAAGAGCCAACTGCATGGCCCGTCTCCTGTCAGTTGGGATTGATTCTTAACCAGGTTATGTTTATTTACATTGGTTTTAATTAATAATGAATAAAACCAAGGTGGTCAATGAAGTTTCGTATTTCATTTTTTTTTCTATTAAAAACAGTTTTCACTAATTTTGCCCGAACTATGCAGGTTTTCATGTGACGTTACTGTATTTTCCCAAAGTAAAATTTATTTTTCTTCTCATCAGATGTATAAACCAAATTGACTTTTCACGGCGTTTTTAATTAACTCGACAGGGTCTTCGAATAAAACTAAAATACAATCTCACGCGTATCGATTTTTACATTCCAACGAAAAACATAAGCTTCAACACTTTAACTGAGGAGAACGTGCTGCCTTTGTAATTATATCTGCAAATGGTTAGACGTTCAGGTCTTCTCGGATAAGGACTATAAACCGTAGGCCCCGTCTCCTGCATCTTCAATGTTACATGGTTAGCAGGGGACGTTAAAGAACCCACACACTTATCGAAAAGAGCAGGGCACGTAGTTCCCGGTGTTGTGGTCTGACCTTGTCTCATGGGTTGGTGCTTCAAATAGGGATAACCTCACTGCACCTTTCCCCCTTGGACAGAATTGTCAAAGAAAAATTACTATGAACTACTATGAACTATGAACTAAGTTTAAAAAATACAGTGAAACCAAGTAAAATCGGTCACCAACATGTCATAAGAATTTGGCTGTATTAACGGGCTGGCCGTTTAAACGCGGTAGGATAAAATTGACCATATTTGTATTCTCGGTTTTGGCCTGGAACTAGCTTCAACTGAGGCTAATGCGGGACACTTCTCTTTTTGAATGACATTCCACCACATGAGCCTCCATTGCAAGCTAGTTCCAGTCCAATAGCAGGGAATTGAATACGTCCAATTTAATTACTGGCATGAATCGAGCGACGTCCTTACAGATGTATCACGATATCACGATTGCACTACTGAACAAATGCATCTGGATTACGATGTATTTTTAAAGGAAATTGAACCTTCAATCAATGCACACAATATTAATCAACAATGGCACAAACTGATTTAAGTGGTCATACAGAACGGGGAAAAACAACAAAGATTAGACAGGATGGTATTTCAGAATGTGGCGGTTGGCCTTATGAACGGGTGGTCACATTAACGGAAGTTTCATATAATAATGTACGAGCGTTTCTCCGCGACAAAAAGAAATGATCTTAATAACGAGATGACCATATTAACGAGGTGACCATATTCACGAGATGACCATATTAACGAGATGACCATATTAACGAGATGACCATGTTAACGAGATGACCATATTCACGAGATGACCATATTAACGAGATGACCATATTCACGAGATGACCATATTAACGAGATGACCATATTAACGAGATGACCATATTAACGAGATGACCATATTCACGAGATGACCGTAAGACAGATTCCACTGTAACAGAGATTTCATAAGAATGTAAGGCAAAAATCATGATGGCAGTCCAAACGTGAAATGTATGCAGTCAGTGGACAAACGTTGTTCCCTGGGGGAGGATGAATGTTTGAATTTCGCTTCGAAGCCCGAGTTTTGGAGAGGTTAGAAGAGATTTTGTGTAAGGCGTGTGTTCGGAGTGACATCGTAATCTGAGATTTATGTTCACCTAGAAGAAGAAAATAGCCGCAAAGATCATATTCTTGACCTTTTAAACGAATATAAATTTATATATGTTCCGCAATGAATTTTTAGTAAAAAAAACGTGATTTTTGACGAGCTTTTTTTTTTTTAAATTTTTTCGCGGGAAAAGTTGTGGCAAGGAAGACTTCATTTTTATTTTATGAGGGTAACACGTGACAGTAACTAACATTACTGATGAACTTGTGGCCCTCAAATCCCAAGATCGAATTATTCCCGAGGCAATTACTACCAAGCTATTTTTAGCGACGGTTCTTTGGTAAGCATGGAGGATGAAAATGTACCTCGGCGACTTGAATTATGATGGTATTAGCCTGGCAGACTTTGGGTTCCCAACGCTACTGGAGTGATCTAAAAATAGTTTGAGATGGACTAGCTTTTGAGGAAGGTGTGTATGAGAAGTTAACTCTGTTATTCCTCATGCTCTCTTAGTTATAAAGAGTTACTCTTTGCTACACCTATTCTAACAACGATAACGTATACTCTATACATTTGTTACGAAGCAGAGATCACCTTCCTCCAAACAGTGTAGGAGGATTTAAAGCAGTATTAGTTAGTAGTTACTAGTAGGCCCTTTTTTTCTTGCCGGGCAGAGTATTGTCAGAGTAGAAGGGGTGCTATTAATAAAGAAGAAAAAAGTGTGCTACCAGTTATGAACAGGATTATAGCTCCTTACACGTGACTTTCCTATAATGATGCATGAATATTGCGAGATTTTCGCGGACATTAAAAAAGGGACCCATATTATAATTGTTTTATTAATTTGTTTCTCAGTAGCAAGACTAGCAACCTTTGTGGCATTGCAAGTGTTGAATATGGAATCCCTGAACAGGGTTCCCACTCCACTGATAAAAAATCAGTGGGTAAAAGGAAATGCTGTGTATGTGAGGGCGGAAATGTATATGTATAACAATAATCAGATAAAAAATTAAATGTTAATATTAATGGTTAATTGAGGGAGTGACTTCTGTATCACAGCACTCTCCAGCTCAATAACAGATTAAAAGAAGTAAAAAGAAATGAAGTAAAATAAAGAAATGTTAATAGGTTAACTGAAAGCAACCATAAGTGTTAAATGATATGAAATGCAAGGGTGAAAAACAACAAAATAAAAATAAACATAAAATAAAAATGAATAAAGAAAGACAATTAAAAAATTAAAAAGGTCTTTGAGGTTGTGCGTTTCGATGAAACAAAAGGTCTTTTGGGGGTTAATAGAACATGAATGTGTAGGTTTGTGAAAAGGGTAATAAAAATGATATTATTGGGGTAAACTGTTGGGTCAGGGAAATTAAAGGGGTGAAAAGGTTTCTTTGGGTTAGTTTTTCGGTTGATTAATTAAATCTCTTTTTCTCCATTCAGGTATAGCCATTGACTATGGTGATTGTAAAAGTTAAATTGATTTGTCTTGATCTTTTTCCTTTCTTTATCAGTAATATTGAGGGTCCAGATCCACTCTGCTATCAGACCGGTGGAGAGCTACTGTCAGAACAAAACAACATGAGTTGGAAAGGGTCACTGTCTTCAGTTGGCTTCTTCCGGAAAAAATGTTCGAACGTGGCCGGGCCAGGCCTGGATGGAACAGAAGATTCTCCCATTAAGTAAGTGGAATAGTTGTAGGTATTCATAAGTGATTTTTAGTCTTGACAGTTGTTATAAATGCACTTGGGTGTGAAAAATACAAAGTTGGGATGTGATATAGTTCCATGTGTATTAAAAGGTAGGGTTAAAATGTTGGGATGTGATATAGTTCCATGTTTATTAGAAGGCAGGGTTAAAGTGTTGTGGATTATTTGGGACAGAAATATTGGTTGGAAGAAAGGTTTGGAAATAGGAAAATTAGAATTCAGATGAGGGTTGAGGAAAAATAAAATTTAACTGGGGGTTACTTTAGGGAACAATCTTCATTTCTTAGTATTTTCTTTCTAGATTAAAGGGAAAGGGAGCTTACAATCTTCATTTCTATTTTAGTTCTTGATTAACGGAAAGAGAACAATCTCCATTTCTATTTTCGGTCTTGATTAAACGGAAAGGGAACAATCTTAATTTCAATTTTCGTTCTTGATTAAAGGGAAAGGGGACAAACTTCGTTCCAATTTACGTTCTTGATTAAAGGGAAAGGGAACAATCTTCATTTCTATTTTCGTTCTTTATTAAAGGGAAAGGGAACAATCTTCATTTCAATTTTCGTTCTAGATTAAAGGGATAGGGAACAATCTTCATTTCTATTTTCCTTCTTGATTAAACGGAAAGGGAATAATCTCCATTTCTATTTCATTCTTGACTGTTGGTTGTAGGAGATTTGATGATAGTTGTTTGGGGATATGTAGGTGAAATGAGAAAATTTTATTATAAAAATTAATTAAATTTTAATTTATGGTCTTAAAAGTTAATTGTTGGGGAATATGGAAGGGTTAAAATTCGTTTTTTGAGCTTATTAATAAGGCGTTGAGGGTGGGTTGGAGAGGGGGTGGGGTTTGTATCTCTTGGGGTTCTGGGACTGGTTTCAAAAATTTTTTAAGAGAGGGAATATAAAAATATATTTAAATCATTTTACAACTCTTATTTAAATAGGGAGTAAGAATAAAGGTATTCAAATTTATATTAACATGAGCAAATTTATATTTTGATTAAAGGAGTTGGATTGAGAAGTGGTAGGCGAGGAAACGAAGTGTCAACAAAAGTTTAGAGATGCTAATAGATGGTCAGAGATGGAAATCATCCGGCCGGGTAAAGGAGAGAAGGATGCATCGGCACCAAGGCTCCTAGTGGCTGTGAGTCGTCAGGGGCAAAGCACAGCCGAGCGAGGATGTTTCTAACCTGGTACCAGGTCAATGCCCGACATCCTCGTGCCGAGTCCTCATTGAAGAGAACAAGAAAAATAGTTCAGCTTATTGGAGAAATTATAAATATACTTTGGAACTTATTCGGGCAGAATGTGGAGATGTTATGGAAATGAAATAAATGGACTCTGAAATTGAGACTTAATAAAAATTAAAAAATTTTGCAAAATTTGCGTGAAGTTTGTAGATGTAGATAAAACGGAAAAGCCTTTTAAGGGACTTAAAAAAGTAAGGGGATGGGGGAGGAGGGGGACGGGGCATGTTAACAATTAAATAAAGGAAACATTGATAGATACCTTATGAGATTTGGCAGGTCGTTGTTTTGCCGTTCAGATGAAAAAATAAACCAGCAAAAATTTTTTGTTACCGTCTTCGTGTTTCTTGTTTCAAATCAGCGAAGTGGAAAGATCCTTGTCTGGGATGGTCATGTCATTATGGCGTGATCGCATTGCGTGATCATTATGACGTATTGGTAGCGCGCGATCGCTCACGGGAACTGCCGAAAGGAGTTTACTCGTTCTTCCTTGCTAAACAAATTTATACCCCTGAATTGTGGAAAAAACGAAGTATATCTTGAGATGAAGGAGACAATGATGTGTGTTGGGAAGAGTGTTGACAAAGAAAATGTAAACGGTGGACAATCGAACGTCATTGGGAGAGGATTTATTGCTGAGATGTTTCGTTCTATCTCGATCGTCTGTGGAAGGTTGGTTGAAAAGTATGGCGTAGAGCGGTGAGTCAGATGAATTTGAAATCGGAAACTGATATGTTTGATAGTTATTGTATCATAATTATAATGTCCCCTGAACCTGTTGTTGGAATGTGTAACTTAATCCAGACGTAGAGAGTTGATGCAAATCATTTATTTATGTAAATGATTTCTAAAAATCGAGTGCAGCTAACTTAAGTTCACGTGGAAATATTTACAATATAAAGCTGATATACTTACATGTAATAGAAAGATAGTTTTTGAT
>JAEMPF020003146.1:3799-6299 GCA_022496165.2 Catalaphyllia jardinei | reverse complement strand
AAATCTAGAAAAACTAAACTGACATTGATTCTTAATTTTACGCTCAAAACATCACTTTATTTTCCCTCTCACAAATGAATTTGTTTCTTTCGTTGAACAAAGGTGGCATCATTTTTTTTTGTTCACTTGTACTGGTACTCTAATATTTTAAAACTCAGAGATATATAAAGATCGTTCAGCCATGCAGGTTAGAATAATAATAATATTACTGTTATATTATTTTTAATGTATAAATATTTTATCTTATGGTTAATAATATGATATTCTAATTATAATAATACTAATACAATAAAAGATCATTCTTATTAGAAAATTATTTTGCTTCAGTAATCTTAGTGACCACAACGATCATAATTTTCAGATGAAAAAAATTCTTTTACTTCAATAACATGCCTTACTTGGAGCTGTTGGCTATTCTTATTCTTAGTGTTACTTCAGATACACATTGGCTGCTTAATCTTGCCAAGAATTGATTTTCTTCTCTCATCATTTGATTGCTTGTTAACATAGTGATATGAAATAAGAAATTACAGTTATGTTAATGTAATTTCGGAAGACTAAACAACTGTTTATTATCCCATTTGCATTTAATTAGAGATAGAATTGTTTGCTTTGGGAACTGAAATGACAGTTTAGAAGTCTCTAAACTTTTCCTTTCAACACAAAGCAATAACGGATGCTCTGAATGTTTTCTTGGTGTACCTCTCTTGGTCCTGAGCCCATAATCCTACCTCTCCCCACATATCTGAGCCCATTTCTTGCCATTTTAGTTTAGAGAATTTCGTTACCTGTCAAGAACTTTCATTTACACTAACCAGAATTATCTTTGTTCCAACAGCAGTTAGAAAACAACATTTCCATGTCTACTCTTTTAGTTGAAGAAGTAGGAGTCAACGAACAGCAATTCTTAACTTTCAATTAATATCTCTGAGATGTTTTTCGCTAGAACCCGTTGCAGCGTATTTTATTCTTTTAGCAGTAATTAATATTTGGGGCAAAATAATATTTATGAACAGGATGTTCAACACTCACCACATTTTAACCGAAAGGAAGCTAATTCTGCTGCATGAAAGTAAAATTTTTTATCGCTTTGCAAATATCAATTTGTGGTAGTTGAAAAGTTAAAGGAAAAATAATAACTCAAGTAATTTACCTGAAAGTTCTCTCTCTTTCTCTCTGCGAGCAACTGCTCATGTCAAGCGATGAGCAGAAGAAGCAATGAATTTATCATCATGCAGAAAAGTAAAGCGATTCACAGCTGTTTGCGTTTTTTAATAAACGTAGGAGCATGAACTGTCATTTTGCCATATAGATATTGATGGCACATATCGGGACTTTTCGATTCTTGTTCCTAAAATTTAATTTCTCGTCGCGTGCCGTGAAGGTACTACTTTTAATCTTTCACGTGTAAAGATATTGATGTTATCATTATTACGGTCGTGTATTTTTCTCTTTTGACATCTAACATTTTTCATGGTTGCATTTTGTTTAAATGTTTAACATTAAAATTTAAAAATCTTTCTCTCTCTCTGTTACAACTGGTCATGTCAAAGGATAAGGAAAAGAGGCGACGAATTTATCATCGTCCAGAGAAGAAAATCCATTCACAGCTGTCAGTGCGTAGGGGCATGAACTGTAATTTTGACATATAGATATTGATGACACAACGGGACTTTTCTTGATCCTAAAGTTTAATTTTTCATTGCGTGCCGTGAAGGTTCTGCCTTTTATCTTTCACAGGTAAAGAAGTTGATGTTGTCATGGTTACGATTATGTGTAATTTCAGCGCAGTCACAAAGGTGACTGTGTCCCTTTAATCTTTAAGATTTTATTTATACTCTCATGTATTTTTGGAAGACTAAACAACTGTTTATTATCTCTTTGCATTTAGAGGTAGAATTGTTTGCTTTGGGAACTGAAATGACAGTTTAGAAGTCTATAAAATTTTCTTTTCAGTACAAAGCAATAACGGATGTTCTGAATGTTTTTGTGCCCTTTTAGGCCCTGCAGAGCTCATAATCCTAACTCTCCCCACATATCTGAGCTCATTTCTTTCCATTTTAGTTCAGAGAATTTGGTTATTTGTCAAGAACTTTCATCTGGACTGATCAGGATTATCTTTGTTCCAGCAGCTGTAAGAAAACAACGTTTCAATGTCCACTCTTTCAGTTGAATCAACGAACAGCCATTTTTAACTTTTATCTCTCGCTAGAACTCGTTTCAGCGTGCTTCATTCTTTAAGCTGTAGTTGCTATTTGTGGCAAAATAATATTTATAAAGAGGATGTTCAACGCTCACCACATTTTAACCGAAAGGACGGTATTTCTGCTGCATGAGAGTCGAATTTCTTATCGCTTTTCAAATATCAATTTCTGGTAACTGAAAAGTCAAAGGAAAAAGAATAACTCGAGTAATTTACCTGATAAACCTCTTCCTCTCTTTGTTATTTATAAATGCAAGTGAAGTATGATCCTCGCAGTAAATTTTCCAATTTAAGCAA
>JAEMPF020035372.1:0-5000 GCA_022496165.2 Catalaphyllia jardinei | reverse complement strand
AGGACCAAGAGAGCTTTAACAGTTGCATGCTGGCAGTCATCAGAGGGAATGAAGGAGGAACCTTCAACACAGTTTAAGATGAAAAAAGCTTTTTACTTTATTTAGTTGACAAGTAGATGTACTTATAATAGCAAGTGTTAGCATATGCACCTTTAGCTGTTTTCGGATTAGGTTATCTATGTTTTCAAACTGACAATCTCAAAACAAAGCGACTAGACAGTTTGGACATCAAAAACATACATGAAAGTTTATATCATGTATTTTAAACTCATTAATAATTTATGAGCTAACAGTCCAATGAGCATTGACCATTTGATCACATAAGTTCACATTTGTGATGCGATAAAGCACTGAGTAATGAAATAACAGTGCTGAAGAGAAATTTTGACATCAAAAGTCGCAAATGGTTGCACTTTGGAAATTTCTGGTTTTGAGCTTCTGGATGGAATCTTTATCAGCTAATACATGTTCTTTATACACTACGAATATGATGGTAAATCATATAACTTGATGCACAACATTGCAAAGACAAATGTCGGTAAGAAACATTCAAAAGTCAAAATGAGTTGTATGCTAGTGTGCTATCATGTTTGTGCCGTTTCATTCTGCAGATACTTATCTAAAAAAGACTTTTTCAAGCTTATGTAAAACGCTTTTATTTATTTATTGTTTTGGCTAGACAATTCCAAAGTGCAAAGTGAAAATATATTACATTGAAATAATATATCTGGTTATATAGATAATGATATGAATATATACAATGTATATAATTATGCCAGGTGCATATGCAAATACTCCCATTTATAGTTATAACAATTGATTATGAAGCCTTATCCACTTTGAGTTAACACATTTTATAGAGCTACCCACAAAAGCATACATTGAGGGTGCAAAAGTTAAACCCTGAGATTACTGTGGCTAGCATTTCTATAAATATTCCTGTTAAAGAGCAATTTGTTGTTTCAGTTACAAGTAGAAACCTCTTTCTTGCCATGCATTGTTTAGCAAAACCTTAAAACATAGGCTTCCTTTTTGAAACCACATCTCATTGCTGCAAGTACACTTATGTGTGGCATTATATACACTTTTGGGTAAAGTTGTATGTGGAATAAACGTGTTTGTTGCTACACTGCAGTCCGTAAATGTTTTATGTTCTAGATTAGGTAAGGTTGGCTAACATTACACCAAAAACACTGTAAGCGTAAAGGTTATCCAGAATACAAGATAATACTATTTTTAATATATACCAGCTTATGTATAAAATTTGGTAACTCCAAACACTCTCTATCCCAAATGTGACTCCATTTCAATTTTTTCTGAATTTTCAGAAACATTTAGGGATTTTCTTGCCTAAAGCTGTTTAACATTAACCCAACCCTCTTCGAGCATTTTCTAAGGGTATGTCACGGTCATGTGATCGTGATGTCACATGCCTAATTGAAATTTGACAGTGTCAGTAGGAGTTTGTTTGTGCGCTTTACACTGACAGAGTGAAATTGAAAGAAGCTACATCTAATTTTCCCATGACGTCCCACGGCGTAATTGAAAGGGCACTTCAACAGTGTCAACAGGATATTGTTTGCACAGGTTGGATCGACATTATGTCAGATTGAGAGCAGATGCATTAAGTTTTTCCATGGTCACATGATATGAGACCTCAAGTCAATTGTCTTAAATGACAGCCCAGTTCAGAAGTGTCGGCATGAGTTTGTTTGAGCAGGTTTGATTGACATTGAGTCATAAAGAAGTTGCATTCACCTATCCCACGGTCACGTGATATGTGATGTCCCTTGTCCATAGTTGCGGCATACTCTACCTCAGCAGTGCAAGAATTTGTTTGCACAGGTTTGATTACAATCAAGTTGAAATTAAAGAAGTTACAGTCAATTTTTCAACGGTCACGAGATACGTGATGTCACATGTGTGATTGACGGCCGACACTTCCACATGACATTGAACTCCCTGTGGTTTCCTTGGCTACAAGTGACTTGCCTTTTTGATGCTTTGCAGACTCTGAATGACATAAACAGGCTTTGCTTTCGAAATACCAGGGGAGACTAAGTAACTGCATGATACATACATACACACATACATAGACTAAAAATAAACCTTAACTCGGGTCACCCTCAGAGGGGGTACCTGGAGTAACAAGTACCAGTAAAATCTGATTGGCCCTCAGAATTTAAGTTCTGTATCCTATATCAAAAATCCTTATAATGGCAATTTCGACAACATCATTGATGACTGAAAATCTCGATTTCATACATACATACATACATACAACTAAACAATCCTTGTGAATTCGTTTATGTTACTCGCTCCCAAGAAATTAGGAGTACTTTGTTGATTGTTGGTAGCTATATTGACTCTAGGGATAGTAAAAATCATTGTTTCTCAGATTATAAAACTATAACATTAAAGAGAATTGCTAGAGCAAGTAGCATTTAAAAGATCCACAGCTAGAATAAAAGAGTTGAATCCATTGACATCCCCATTTGCTTGACATAATTTTACTTGGTTTGTTATATTGGCAAGCTCACTGTCATCCACATTGACTGAAGTAATGGGTACATTAACCATCCTTGATTCATCTTGAGGAACAGGACCATCCACATCAATGCCATAATTTGTGACATCTTCCACAACAGACTCCACAGCACTGTAACAGGAGTTTTGGAGCGACACCATACCCCTGATCCATAACTGCTCTGGAGAAAGGTTACTTTCCGTAGTAATGGGATGACTGTTCCACTGGCCTACAAATTCTTCGAGGGCAACATTGATAAGATCAACATATGCTAAATGAAGGGCAAACAGATGTAACTCGTTGTGTGGGTCAAAAACTCCTTGGTCTTCTAGATATAAAAAGATGTTGAGAAAGCGTGCGGCTATGATGCGGTTGACATCCCTCCACAGTCTTTCTATTCGTTGGTTGTGGACTGATGTACCTGTAATTATGCTTCCTCTGTTGAGCCCTCTTTGCTCTAACATATATCGGCCAACTTCGATGTTTTCAAATCCAAGATCACTGCGTACCCTGGAAGGAAGGTTGTATTGTTGGACTGCTTCTTGGAATGAGGCAAAAACAGTTGTTGCTGTGTTGTTAGTGGATGCTTTTAAATAGACAACCAATCTGGAGTAACCATCTATGCCACCATGTATGACTATTCTGTAGGGCTCTATCAACTTGTGGTTACCATCAATATGCCTATCATATGATAAATAGATGTAATTACATGCATAACAGTGAATGGTTTTGAACAGAAGCATAGTGACATTTGAATATAGACATTTTTGTGGGAGCCCTGCACCAAGCAGCTCTGTCACTCTCCCAAGGTGTTAACAACAATGGTTACAAAAGTTTTAAGGTGACTTAATCATAATGCGCCCAACTGTGAATGGTTGCGACTATACCATGACGACAGACACATACTGTGGCTGTAACATTACATATAATCATGATCAGTTACAACTTACATTTCTAGACGTAAAGTATTTCTAGCCCAAAAAGCTAAGTCATTACATGCGAAACAAAACAATTAGGGCCAAAAGTTTACCACGGTATACTTGCAACCAAGTCACACTTGGGTGTATTATGCACCTCCATACCCTCTCCTACTCCCTCCAAAGTATCATGGCCAACCCAAATATATCGCATTTCCATTCAGTGACTGTGCAGTTTAACAGTGGCGATTTTGTTCATTCAGAATATTTATTATGTTTGGGATCACTAGGTGAGTCCAGGGCATGCTGACAATTCAAGGAAATAATCAAGAAGGGTGACAAACTTAGTCCCCTTTTACATGCAAACTTGACAAGCAAACAAGACTTCTTTTAGCTCAAGACTTGGTTGCTTAGCTTTATAGATAAAATAAATAAAATAAAATTGAGAAAGCATTCTGCTTTGTTGCGTTATCACTTTTCCTCTCTAAACGTTCTTGTATGTTGTTTTCAGTGATATGGACGTCTATTGTTATCAATTCTATGGCTCTAAGGCCGTATTTATTTTTGAGATAGCCCTATTAAGCAAAAAAAAAAATGGACCTCCCAGGAGGATCACCTGCTCCGTTCATAAAATAAGTCTACCCTTTCGTGAACCTACCACACATGCTAACACAACCACAAAAACAAAAATAGAGGGTTACCCTACTAGTAGGATGACCATCTGTGTAAAATACTTACCATAAGGCATTAGGACATGGGACATTGTAAGTTCTGCGTATTATCGTTCGAGCATTTCTCAATGACGTAGTCACAGGATCAACCCTGCGTAGTGACTCAAGTATCCGATCCCTCTGTACAACTAGCCTACGCTGCCTCACTGCCCCTTGAACCATTCTCAACCCTGCACCGGGAGTCACGCTGAGAATTTGTCGGATAATATCGTCTAGCTCGCTGTCAGATAGGCTGGAGAACTCTTTTCCTTCAACTCTCATTCCAAGTTCATGACGTCTTCTGCGCAATGTTCTTTCGGATATTCCCAGAGTTCTTGAAATTTCGCTCCAAGAGAAGCCTGCATCTTCATTAAGACTTTGGAGCTGCTCACGACTTACGTGAACCCTTGGCCTGCCAGGTCCCGCTCCTTGCTCGCGTCTATTTAAGGAATTACTTACAATGGTTGGCAAATGTTCATCACTGTCACTCTCCAAACTAAGGAAAAACCTACTTTCGTAATGACTTCTTAAGTTTGACGTATGACTTAATAAGGTACGTAAGTCGTGGGTAAGATCATGTACTTGAGGAACTCCATCATACGTTTCCTCAATCCTATTCAACAGCGTTGACAGAGTTCTTTCGTGAGCATCAAGCCGGCGAAAGAAAAATTCTGAATTGTCGTATGTCGCAGAGTGTAAGTTACTTTCTGATGACTCTAGCAGTCTTAGAAATCCCTCGAAAAAATCTTCGACGTTTGGAAGCCAACGAGCGGCCATCTTGCGTTTGAGCTCCGAGTACGCGTCCAGCGGTAGTTCCGTGTACAACTTCCGGTTCCGGTGTCCTTG
>JAEMPF020035371.1:0-11136 GCA_022496165.2 Catalaphyllia jardinei | reverse complement strand
ACGAAACAATGTTGCGCGACAAGTTGAGGGTTTTTGTATCTCGTATTTCGCCGCCTTAAGTCCTGACAGGAGCATGCCAAATTATAAGGCCTTTTATAAAACTTTAACTTCACACTCAGGTTATTGTTCTAGTTTTTATATTCAGGAAAAGATGTGCCAGTTCAACACTGTGACAATCTTTCCCATGGTTTATTGACTGCAAAGTGGAATATGCACCTTATTTTCCGAGAAATATAGGGAAACCTTTTTCTTTGTTTTCACAGGCTTCTATTCAGACACGACCAACAGTAAGCAGTGTATGGTGTGTTTAACGTGTGAGAACTTTTGTTGCCCCCTTTGAATTTATTTTTCATTTTATCATAGTAACTATGATTTTATGTTTTTTATGTTTTTAAGTTTTAGCTATAGCCCTGGAATCTTGTTATAATATTCTGCTTCACTTGTTGTTATTTCAGCCGGAGCATTAAATAAGAGTACCATTTTGTGTATATGAATGTTGTGCCGCGTAGCACTATGAACACAAATGATGTAACAGAGAATTAACTCTGAAGTGTAAATTTTAGTGCTAATTTAACCCATGAATAAATTAGCACTAAAATTTACACTTCAGAGTTAATTCTCTGTTACATCATTACCATTTTGTGTAGTTTTGCGTTTCTGAATGGCCACGGACTTGTACCACGAGATAGCCATTTTTTCGTCTTTAGCTGTCGTTTTTATATCTTCAATTCGCCTTTAGTTCTGTTAGTTTACACGTTTTGTATATTTTGTAGTGTCCTTAGGATGTTTGGCCGCAACTGTGAGTTTGTTTTGAGATTTAATGGCAATATTTATTTAAGATCACTTCGGTTTTTGTTTTGATCCAATGAGATTTTGTCTCCGGTGTTCATGGCCACACGTGGCGTTGCACTACAACTTCTTTTTAGAGGTTAATTATTAGATTCAGAGCAGCCTTTATGCCTCCTGGTTTTTAGCTTGAGCCGCCGATAGATATATTTTGCGCAAAACAACGCATTTCTTGTATTCACTTGAATCAATTCCTAAATATTTAAGAAATAGAAAACATGTACCGTGTTTCTATCGAGTTATATAAACACGTGTGGAGGTTTGGGAGAACGAGAAATGCTGTGGGAACACAAGCCGTAGGCGAGTGTTTCCACAGCTTTTTCGAGTTCTCCCAAACTTTCACGAGTGTTTATATAACTTGATAGAAAGACAAAGTACATGTTTTTTTATATTTCTTTTAGAAAACTCCGCGAGGAGAAAAAGGAAAACAACTTGTTAACTTTGATTATCAAAATGTAAATTCTCTTTGCTCGCGCCATCACTAAGTCAATAGCGCGCACTAGTTATGTGTCTCCATCGAGTTATACAAACTAACATACATTAACCAATCAGCGTACGTGCTTTGTTAGGACTGTTTTCTAAGAATTTATGTAAATTGTATTAGGTTCTACTGTATATTACAGTGTTGTTCAACAAAAATTTGTGTCACATACGCATTCTTGGACCTGTTCTCCAATGAATAATGGAGACAACGGCAAACATTAAAATGCATTTCGATGACTGAATTTTAACCCTATAGCCTAGATCGCTGAATTGTAACCACCAATCGGCAACCGACAACTTATTGCCAACAGTCTGAAAGCTATATCTTAAATGTCAACTGTCGCAGGTAAACCCTCATTGAGCCCCTCACAAGCTTGATTTTGTGCAACAAAACAATTCTGATCTTTCTTACCGCCGCCAGAGCACTTTCTTGCCGTGTGCCAAGATAAATTATGAGATAGCCTTAGCAAAGCGCGCGTTCCGATTGGCTAATATGCACGATCCATTCGCTTGTGGGTTGTACGCTGAAGTGGGTTTGTTTATTTGTATTTTATCCTGGCAATTGTTTTTTCGGGTGTCTCGAAAACCTGGAAAACGCAGACCACAGACCACAGACCACACACCTCTCAAACACGGACCTCTCAATCACAGACCTCGAAAATGTAGACTTCTAAAAATAAACACAGATCCTGAAAAGGGTTAAAACATTGCGTGTGTACTAATTGAGAAGTTTCGTCGCTTCACATCAAACTATTATCGGGACCGCTTCAAATTAATTGATAAAGTTGAACTTACCCGAAACCCCCAAGTTGGCAGACGCGGATGTTGCGGACTCCTTTGACATGTACGTGCAGCTTTCGTTTGCTGAACATCAAGTACAAAATAAGTTGGAATTTCATCAAGTGAGGTATTCGTACCCATTAGAAAATTAACCAAAGAAAGTAACGAAGAACTGCTTGCAACTGAACACGTGACGGGTGACAGGGACTCGATACATAGACCTGAAGTAACACAAGTTATAAGGATGAAGTTTAGCGATGAAAAAAAACAAGTTAATTATCTAAAGGAGTCTTTAATTTATGTAGCTTTTATGGGAGGGTTCTTAGGAATACCCTTAGTATTTCTGTACAAAAACACAGAACCTGGAGAAGGCAAATTAACAGCAACACATAGCTTTGGACGACACATACATTCTTTTTAGAAAACGCTGGCAACTGTGATCTTAACTACAATATTTGTAGCTAGATGGTTGAACCAACAGCGACTAAATAACTAATGCTACGGCTAAAAATTAGCCTTGTCCCCTTTTACAAACAATTTGGGTTTATGGGTTTTGTAAAATTTGGCAAAGGAACACGCGATATGTAAACATCAACCAGAAGTAGATTTTTCAATTGTTGATCCGATCTCTTAGGAAATTGTTTGGATAACCTTCTTGATACATGGGTCATGAAGTTCTCAAAAAGGGCACTGATTCTTAAATAATTATAAATTAATCTCATTTAATCAAGATTTTCTTAACAAGTTTAACAAGTGCAAATTAAAGGTCCTGTAATTCTGAACATTACAGTCATTTACAAGAATAAGCATACGCCACGGAATAGAGTGACCGTAGGAGGGTAGGATAATAACTATTTTAAGATAAAGCGATTTTTTCTCGTAAAATTAAACTTCATCCGCATCACTTGTGTGAATTCCAGTTGTTGTATTTTGTGGCTGTCTCCCGCGAGCTTGTTCGTTTGCCAACATTTCTTCGTTACTTCCATTGCTTAATTTTCTAGTGGGTACGGATACCTTACTGTATGGAATTCTAACTTATTTTCTGCTCGATTTTCTGCAAAGGAAAGCTGCACTTACAATCAAAGGGGAAGGGTTCCAGAAATCCGCAACGCGTCCGCCGTCTTGGAAATCTCCGTTAAGCTCAATTTTTTTAAAAAATAAACTCGAAGCGGTCCCGGTGATACTGTTTTGAGCTCTTCTTTCCTCTTGAGTATAGAAAAAACGAAGCTTCTTAAGAAGTTCACAGACAGCGTTTTCAATGTCTGTGTTTTCAAGAAGTGCGTTTTCGAGGCCTGCGGTCTGTGGTCCAGTTCCTTTTTCAAAGGTCGAGACAATCAATGTTCTTCTTTGAATTTACCCCTTTTATAAAAGGTAATTCACATTTATTTTCTTCTAAAATATGGAAACTACTAACTTTGAGCTCACGTTTATATCGCATCTTTACATTAGCGATTTGCTAAAGAAGGGAGAACACTCGAAACAACAAATAATAACAAACAAACAAACAACGATAAACCGGTCTATAACAACTTTTCGAGGTTAAGAAGCACTGCAAGAATTTAAGGGAGAATTTTTCAGCGACTTGACGACAGTAAAATTCGGCACAGGCTTTTATTCTAAAACCTTTCTGGCACTCAATTATAAAAATGCCTCCGGCGAACAGAACCTGTACAGGAGTGTTTTAACAAAATCCTGGAACTGTTGGAAACGAAATTTTACACAAAAAATACCCGGCTCTGTACAAAAAATGTTAAAGATAATAACAATTTTATTAAATATTGGTCAGTGGTCTCAGTTCTCGAATCAATTTTGCCTGATCACTTAATAGTGAATTGGAATCTTGAAAGAACAGCTGCATGAATGAGCGACTGCATCGTGCATAAATTTACGCTTACATTTCTGATTTTCTGTCCTTAACCCACAATTTTCTGTTTACTTAAACTTATTTTACAATACAGCGAAATTAACTGATGTATTTTTAAAGACCACTCATATGTTTACTACCCTTAGACGCGTAATATAATTCACAAACCTGCTATTAAAGATGAGCATTTCAAACACCGCTAAGCAATGGGTGTTCGTTAGCTTTTTCTCTACTCTCCCTTTTAAGAAGTGTCCGGTTCCATATTGTTTTTGTTTTTCTTTACCGAAGAGGCCGCGAAGGACAGAGAGCTCAACCATTAAATGCTTCAACCGTACACTTTGAAAAATCTTCAGTTTGTCCTTGCTGATACTTCGAAAAACCGATCCAAATTTAATTACTTTTTGAGGAACACTTTTTATCTGCTTACATTTTTGTTTGTTGCAAGCTTGATATTTACGTTAACTTAACATTTGAAGTTGTTTGTTTGTCTGAGATCAAGGGGGGTGGCCAGTGGTCCTCTAAAAGCTCTGGGTCTCCAAAATTTCAGTCAAACTTCACGGGGCATGCAGTCCCGTTTTTTTAGCGGCTATGTGTGTCTCGCAGTATCGATTTTCATACGAAGCTCTCTTGGAGTCTCGATATTGTGCAAGGTGGCTAATGGTCTTAAGGTCCCGATTCCTCCGTTTTTCCTTATAAATGAAGTCTCCTCGTCACTTGATAATGAATTCTATTTAAACAATTAAGTTTCCGAGAAAAACGTTAATGTAAACTTTTCCTAAATTGTCTGAATTCCATAAAAATGAGCTGCAAAGCTTTTAACTACGTCATTTTGGCGCCAGAAAAACGGTTACTTTGTTCAAGGATACCACAAAGGAGTGTTTTATAGTCGAATTTCTAGTTCCATCTTGTTTGCAGAAGCTGGCCAAAAGGCTAAAAGAGGAATCAAGAAACCATACAACGCACGATAGCTCGCGATGAAACCTACGAAGTCGGAAAAATTATCCGTTGTCCCCTGGGTAACTGTGTAAAACACAAGTGTTTACAACAAAAGGTTTCTTTATAAGACTTCTATACAATTAAGCACAATCTAGCTCATTATAATACCTCTCAACTAAATATAGGGCTCGAAGAGTTTGAACGTCTCGCGCTCGCACTCAAAACACTTGTTTCGGGCCTAGGGCCCGTTTCTCGAAAGCCCCAAGAATTTTTCGGGACCGCAAAGCCATTTTTCTTTATCCGTATTTAAAGGCATAGAGTTCTACGCGCCTAAAACTTCTTGTATGAAGAGAGCCTCAATTCATATTAAGAATATGTGCATAAAACACTTCTATACTCATAAGGTTTCAGATTCTGCTACAGCTTTTCGGGTGCTGAAACTTTTTTGGGACCTTCGAGAAACAAGCTCCTGGTTGTTCAAAGCCTGATTAAGTTAACCCAGGGTTAGCGAGAATTTTGGTTTCAGTTTTGTGACTTTTTGGTGAGATGTTCTGTTTATATTGTCTGCCCTGCAGTTTTAAGCTGTAGAAATCTCAAATTACACTAAACGTTAGAGGTGAAAAACATTTTTAAAGAAGAAAAAATAATGCTGCAGTTAACGTTTAACCCTGGGTTAACGTTAACCGGCTTTCGGAAAACCTGGCCTCGGTCTCGCAATCTAAAAAGTCAAAATATCCCGGGCTCGCGCGAAAAAACGCTTTTCTCGCCATCTCCCAAAGTCTCGCATTTACCATTCGCCACCCCTTTAAAAAAAAAAAACAACAAAATGTAAATCTAGCTCACCACGGTCCAAGAAAAAAAAATGATGTGTCGCTAGGTCAGATGAACATTTTCGCGCGGTTTATTGTGTTCTTGACTTCATGTCAGAAGGATGAGATTCAATAAATACTTTCGTCCGATAGGAAATATGTTAAAAGGCTCAATGTTATAAAAGAAATGGCAAGAGTGCAACGTGCAACTATCGAGGTTGGGAGGTTTGCTGAGCACCCAGGAGGCTAGAGTCGCACTCGGCTACCACCTCGTGGGACTGTTGCACTTCTTTCTTGCTAGACTTCAAGTGGTCCCTCTTTCGGTTATTCCGTCGTGCACGACGCGAAAGAAAACACAGAGGAAAAAAAGTGGCCGCGCAAACTAAATGTAAGTACTGATGCATTAACTCACATTTTACTTTTTTATTCACGAAGCGGATAAATTTCACGTCAGTTGATGCGCGTAATGATCGTTGTTTTTAGCCCAGCTATCCGAATGGGAGAAAGCCCATTCACCGAAACCAAACAATTTGTTTGCTTTCCAACTTATACCGTTGCTGATTCCAAGAAAAATAGGTTCAGGTTTTGAGATTCGCAGGGGGTCATAGTTCTTAGTTTTTGAGTTTTGGAGGGGGTCTTACGCCTGGTTTAAACGTCGCATTTTACAAGCGCCGAATCAAATAGTAATTTTTGTTGACTCCAATGAATAAGTTCGAGTGATTTGATTTAAGCGTCGCATATTTTACCGAATAAAATTGCTGAGTAAACAGAATGGAGCGATTAATAATTAACAATCCACCGTAAGAAAAAAGATGGCGGCTGTACATTTTACCACAATACCTTGCGAATCAAACTAAGCCCACTGGGCATATAGAAAGATATGGTTTAATAGCAGTCTTGTCGAGTTTGAATGACTTACAATTTTTTGTTGTGTTTTTATACGGTCTTTTAGAGTTTTTGTGCGCAAAGCATTATAGGTAAATGTACCATTCGCCATCTTTTTCCTTACAGCGGATTATTCCATGAGCGTGCGTTGGATATGAGATGATAAATAGCCAACGAGGCCCGTAGGGCCGAGTTGGCTATAACTATCTCATATCCAACAAGCGCGAATGGAATAATTATTTTATTAAATTCGGTACGGTTGTATGCTTGGGAATTAGAGCTAAATTTTACTGGTTTTTAATTTTACAAAACGACCGGAAGTTGATGTGGCAAAAACAACAGCAAGTTGGAAGTCACATGGCATGCGCGCCGTTTGTAAACTTTCGTTGAATGAAAATTTGAAAGCGAAGCCGGCGAGTCTGCTGAACGAAAATTGCCATCATCTATAATTTAAGGAACGTCTACCAAACGAAGGATATTCAACCTTGATCAGAAAGTTTGAAAAGCGTTCGAGTTTGAGTCATCGAGAAGAGTTTTAATTGTGCACTTGCACATAACAGTCGAAAGTACTGCGGAAAACCTAACGTTGTTCTCGACAAGAACTCTATTAGTGTTCCCTTAATATTGTGGCTGCCCTCGCATCAGTTCGTCGAGCTGGATATGTGGAGATTGTTGCTGGCCAGTTATAGAGTCAGGGACAGAAAATATTTTAGCATCGGATTCATCTTCAGAATCTCCCAGACCCTGATGGGTTTTTTGTGGCTGGTAAAGATTCGAGCCGACGCTTCGGTTCAGCTCATCAAAACACTCAACTCCTTGATGGATTTTTCGCAAGAACAGAATTGTTGGCGTTAGTTGGCGTTGAATCGCTTGTCGTGGCCAGCCAAAAAGGAGACTGAGGTAAAACTAGATCTTCCTCTGTAGTTTTGCGGCATTTATGCTCTCTACCCGTCCGAGCTCACTGCTGTCGAACAGTTTCTTCATCTGTTCATTGGAAATTGGTTTCTGACCGTTTCTATTGGCTCTATTAGGCCGGCAATGTTGCCTGTTTTTCTGAGGTCTTTTGCAAATTCTCTAATGCTTTGTTGCCTCAGTAAAAGCGGGGTCAGAGATAATGGAAAACAGTTTGATGACCGGGTGCGAGCGCAGAAAATGATCAATGGCGGCTCTCAGATGGATTTCATTGATGAACTTTTGTAAACTGACATTGTGCCATCTTTATTCCTCGCAGACGTGCAAAAACTCTTCCGAAAAACATTCAGTTCTTCGCTTGATATTTCTTCTATCGGTTTCGAAAATTTGGTGCCACCAGGACTAGCAAGCCATTCAGTAACATTAAGGTAAAAATTGTTGTTGTTACGTAAATCTTCGTGAATGGGTAAAATCTCGATATTCATGTTTGGAATTTTACAGCTTTTAAGGGAAAGTTAACGAGTACGCACTGTTGAATATTCTCATTCTGAACTTTATGGCTTTTTTGTTGTTACTGGAATGAGATTGTCCTTAATTTCTTGTTTTTCCTCTGTAGACAGCTAACCGAATTCGTTTTATTTCATCCAATTTTTTGCCGACGGAACTTGGCTTCCCACATAAAATTTTATGCCAAGCCACATTTGCCGCATTAATTTCCATATAAGGTCAAACGTAGGTATAATCGCTGGTAACCGAGATACAGTGAACCAATCAGAAAGCTAGATGTGCATTATCCGAGGTTGAGAATTTAATGATGCTGTATATAATTTAACATAATTTATAAATTGGATTCGGCACATGTAAAATGCCGCGTTTAAATCAACTGTCAAACCTCAGTCGTATATTCGACTCGAATATTCGACTGAACTCGCATTGAATTAAAGTAAGTCACATTAAATTGATTTGGACGTCGCATTATACATGCACTTAATTCGGCAATTCAATTCGGCGCATGTAAAATGTGACGTTTAAACGGGGCCTTAGGTCTTAGCTTTTGAGACTCGGAGGGGGTCTTAGATCTTAGTTTTGAGATTCAGAGGGGGTCTTAGGTCTTAGTTCTTGAGATTCGGAAGGGGTCTTAGGTCTTACTTTTTGAGATTTGGAGGGAGTCTTAGGCCCTAGGTCTTAGTTTTTGAGATTCAAAGAAGGTCTTAGGTCTAAGTTTTTGAGACACCCGTCTCAGGTCTTAGTTTCTGAGATTCAGAGGGGGTCTTAGGTCTTAGTTTTTGAGACGCCCGTCTCAGGTCTTAGTTTCTGAGATTCAGAGGGGGTCTTGGGTCTTAGTTTTCCAGACACCCGTTTCAGGTCTTAGTTTCTGAGATTCAGAAGGGGTCTTAGGTGTTAGGTCTTAGATCTTGGGCCTTTGGTCTTAGGTCTTAGTTTTTGAGACACCCCAAGCCAATCATATTTTTGAGTTGTGAGAGCAACACATAATTTAAAATGTGTGAAGTATATATGAAACAATTCATATTTGAACTGCGGTTGTAGATGCAAGTGAAGAATGATCATCGCAGTTAATTTTCCCATTTAAGTAATTGGGAAGAAGAAGCCTGAATGTTGGTACAACATCGCACCGGTATCGCGGAGGTCATGGGTTCGAATCCCGTTGAAGCCCTGATTTTTTTAGGCTTCTTCTTTCCAATTGCTTAAATTGGAAAATTAACTGCGATGATCATTCTTCACTTGCATCTACAACCGCAGTACAAATATGAATTATTTCCTATATACTTTACATCATTTCACTGCACGGGAAGATATGAACTCAATAAATTGACCTCGCTCCCAACATGTGACTTCATAGCTCAGTTGGTAGAACATTGCACCGGTATCTTCAAATGTTAGTGACTATCTGGATCCCGGAGCACTCAAACCCAGGTCAACAGTTTCATTTCTTAGTTTTTTGTATGAAATGCAACTTGGGAAGTGGGCATTTGACCTGCAAAAGGGTGGCAATTTAAAATAATCTTAATACATATATTCCATAGCTTCCTTATATTCAATGTAATAGTAACAATAGAGACATACCTACTACTAGGCCAATCACCAACGAATTTGCAGCAAACACCATTATCTTATATAATAGCGCGTCAGTATCAGCAGCAAACGACCCTGTCGTTATATTTTCGGCAGGAATCTTGCTCACAGCTCCAATAACCAAGTTAAAAACTGTCACGGCAAGGGAAGTAGTCATCAGTCTGTTCTCCATCGCGTCTTGTAATGGCTTGACCCAGGCGAAAAGGATCCCATACATCCCAGTGCTGACCAATGCCAAGCCGATGTAGGACCTACTCTCTTGTCCCACAAAACTAAGACCGCATGTCAGGATTACTTTGCGAGTCGTTTCAACCAGTTCCCAATACCACGAACGGGTTTTGTAATTTGCAAAAAGGAAACCCATTCCAGAGATCATTTCTTGACCGGAGTCTTGAGCCTGTGATCTGTCTGCATGTTTTTTGGTCAGTGATGCTCTTCGATGTTTTCGGATGGCGATGAATGCGGCAGAAGGAAGGACAAGCATGTAGGCAGTGGAAATGTATGCCACGATAAGGTAATGATTGTACTTTTGACCTTGGCATGGCACGCTGTAATCTGCTTTCAGGTACTTGGAACATAGCTCTTCCTTGTCATCCCGGCAAAGTTTCCTGCAGGCTGGTGGAAGGACACTGATTGCCTTGGAACACGTGCTCAGGTACGTTACGTACAGGAAGAAAAACAAATTCCTGTACACAAGCTCTTTAGATTGCGAGACTCTTTTTAACTTTTCTCCCTCCTCCAGATTGTGATTTCTAAGGATCATAAGCTTATGGATTCCGTATGCAATGCCTGAAAGGCAAATGACACCAGCATTCACCGCCATTATTGCAAAGAGGCTTCCAAACGCATCCAAACGCAGTTCTGGAAAAAGGCACTGCACAGGTGCTATTTGCAGGACGTTCAACTGAAGAAATTCCGAATACTTCGCGATGTTTTCAAGAGAACCAGGCCATTTTATGTACGAGAACGCATCCAGCAGACCATGCGTGACCTGATAAAAGCCAATTACGATCTTGAGCTTTGAAAAAAACGTATTCATGAAACGACCTTCTCCTCCCTTCTTGATTTTTCTTCGGCTCGTCCACACCAAAACAGCAATGACAATAAATAAAATGACCAAGGTAATGGATATTTGGCAAGCAATCCATTTCCTTGATGGGCATCGTGTGCAGATTTTGAGCTGTTTAAAGTGTTCTGAACTGCAAACACTGCAAAGTGGGCCTTCGTACCCATTCTGGCACGTGGAATTTAGATCTCCGTTACATGATTCTTTCGCTGGGCACCTATAGGGCGTGGGTATTGCAAACGGGTATTGAACATGGAAATCATCTATGGTTGGTGAAGATGCCAGGAGATTTTCAATGAAAACTTGGTAGCGATTTTTGTGAGTCTCATTTCGCCATTCCCACCAATGACCAGATTTCAATGAAGCATAATCATCTTGGCATTTCAGTCCCCCTTGACACTTGAAACATTGTTTGAACATGTGGGTTCGATATTGGCCTTCTAAGCATTTACAACCACGGT
>JAEMPF020035370.1:0-11137 GCA_022496165.2 Catalaphyllia jardinei | reverse complement strand
CCTATGCTTCTGTTTTTACTATTATTGTAAGAAGAGAGTATTTCATCTAAGATGTCAATGTAAACAGTATTATTTCTCATTGTAAACATCTTGTACATTTTTTCTTTAATAGTTCTGTTCCATCTCTCACAGACAGCTGACTTTTCTTCATTTTGAGTAGAATAAATTTCTATATTATTTTTATCTAGTAAATCGAGAAAAATTTTATTGTAATACTCTTTGCCTTTATCAACCCATAACTTTTTTGGCTTAGCCTTACGTAAAATGGTTTCGAATGCTTTAGATACTTCTAAACCGGTTTTACTCTTTAAAGGTACAATCCACCCATATTTACTAAAAAGGTCTAAGACCATAAGAAGATATTTAAAACCTTTATTCCATTTACTAAGCTTTTGCATATCAACTAAATCAGAACACCAAATTTGGTCAACATTATGAACAATAACTCTTCTCTTATTAAAATTACGTCTTATAGGTTTATGTAACTCATCAGCCAATTTTTCTTGCCAGCTTAAATTTTGGGCGTTTTTTTTTTATCATGAGCGCCTAAACCTAACTTTCTTTTTTTATCAATCATATTTCTTGCTAACCAATGACCCCATTGTCTCTGACTCCAAGGAATTGCATCTAAAGCTTTAACCATTTTGCTATCAGCTTTATGTTTACAAGCTTTATCATCACCACATACTGTATAGTCAACATCATGTTGCATTGCAATTGCATCTGCTTTACCTGTTGGTTTATCATATATCTCTAATATTTGACCTGTATTTTTATCAAATTTAACTTGTTTATCCAAATCATTATAGGGACCAGTATACTTATGACCAGGAAGAGTCCAACCACCCTTTGGTTTTGGAAGTTTTCCAATGGCTTTATGAATATCTACTCCTTTTCCTTCTATTTTATCAGCTGCTGCATCTGCTGCTTCATCAACATATTGTTTTATTTTATCTTTGGTCCTATTAGATCTAATAAAGTCAGCTGTTTTTTTTCTTCCACTTTTAACCAATAATTTAGCATCATCAACAATACCCTCACCTTTTATCTTTTTAGATACATCATCAGTTATTGAATCAATAGCTTCATTTAAATACTTTTGACCTATTTGCTTAAATTTAGCTTTAGCTGTGTCAGATTTAATTGCATTAGCTGCTCCTCTCCTTCCTAAGTTAAATAAACCTTTAGCGCCTGCTGATAAACCTTTAATGAACAACTCATCAAATCCAGATCCATACATTTGTCTTAAACCATTTATTTCATTATTAGATAATAACTTAACCTTATGATTACCACATTCATCACATTTTACTTTAACTGCATGTCTATTATTAATAGTTTTAAAATATTGTTCTGACCCTGGTACATTACCAGTATGCATTCTCTGTGTAACACAATATATTTCCATTTCCACTATAATATTAAATATAAAAATCTTTTAAATTATAAAATTGCCCCCACAAGTGGAATACCGTTAAAAGGGCTGTTTGGCCCTAATAATAGTCCTGTACCTTTTTTTGGTCTACCTCTCCTTCTTTTTACTGCTGTTGCTGGACCAGCTACTTTAGGTACTCTAGGTTTTTTTGCAACTCTTTTTACTGCTCTTTTTACAGTAGACAAAGAAGGTGTAGCACTACCTTTAACAAATCTAAACTTTGTAATGCCACACTCGGCACATTTACACTTCATAGCATTTCTGCCATTACATTGGCATAATTGCTCCTCCTGTAACTCCTCTACCTCTAAATGCATCTAAAAGCATTGGTATTCCAATACTTGCTAAAATAGTACCTATACCATTACCAACTTGCTTTTGATTAATTTTAAACATTAAATCCATATTATTATTATAAGCATCAGCTAAATCTCTAATCTGTGGTTTAGAGAGCAATTCACTCATAATTGCAAGTTTATGTAGCTCACTATTTGGTACTCTAAATACTTGACCACCAGTAATTTTTTTTACAATCTGTCTAACACCCTCACTTACACCACCAGCAAGAGCTGATAAACCAACAGTTTTAGCAAGCATTGGACCATAATTTCTCAATACAGGTAATATACTACTTGCAATACCATATCCAACCTGTTTTCTAATATTAGTCTTTGGAATTTTAACAAGAGCACCAGTTCCATTTTTTCTAGCTTTTTCTACTCTATAAGCCATATTATTTGAAACAAGTAGAGTATGATTACCAGTTAAATCTTTATTTTTTAATCTTATACCTATTTCTGCACTATTTTTATAAGCGCTTTTAAGTTTTGTAATTTGACCCTTTGAAAGATTAACGTTAATTTGGACTAATTTCTTTGACATTATATTAATTATGAATTAAATTTTTTTAAGTTTTTCATTTAACTCATAAATAATATTTTTTGTTTTTGTTTTTTTTGTCCTTTTCTAATCACTAAAATCAAAACAATTCTCTGGATGTAATGAAATAATTCCTTCAGTATTATCTTCACCATCATCATCCATAAGACAACATTGACTAAATCTATTTTCTTCTGGTTTATATCTAACTTGCATTAATTTTGGTTTAAGAGTTAATCCAAATGTACCTCTACATAATGAAAACCATCCAGCGATAAACTTAACATGAGTTCTCTGTATCACATCTCCATAATTATCTTTTTTATTACCATCCCAGTCAAAAAAAGTAGTCTGAAGTTTATCTTTTTTATATAGTAGTGAAAATTCCATCTTAGATGGATAATCTAGATATTCTCTCTCTTTTGTCTCTTCATCTACTTTATAAGGCTTTTTACAAATTCTTTTCCATAATCCACCTTGACCATGTTCATCATAACCCTCGATATTACTTTTAGGAACATTTTTTGCTAATCCCCATTTCTTTTTATAAAAAGTGTCAATAAAAAACTGATCTAATTCTTTTGCTTTATCTAGATAATTTCCCTCTAAATTTATTTGCAGACTTGTTCCAAGATAATTACCATCTTTATCAACATTTTCTTGTGCACCAAATGGTGAATTACCTTCATATTGAATATACATAGTATACCCATCATATAAAATTGGTATTTGAGTGCCATTATAATTATTTTTCTTTGGAGTTCCAAAAGTAATCTTATTTGTATCAATATCTAAAAATTTAACTACAAAACCACTGTTGTTTTGCACTTTGTTTTCTCTTTCGTTTACTTTGTTTACTTTCATTCTATATGATTAATAAATTTTTTTTTTAAATTATTTTTTTTCTTAAATATTTTTTCGTGAGCCTGTTTTCCTTTTTTCCTTATACAATAACTAATTGATCTCCCACTTTATCAACAACAACATCTTTTTCATAAAGAACAATAGCATGAACCCTAAACCTATCACCATCATTAGTATTAATCATATATTTAAGTATAAGTTGTTTAGGATCTCTACTTACACTATCAGCTTGATAACTTAGATCAAAAAAGATAAGAGGATAAATCTCTGAAAAATTCTTGATATTTAATTGTGTTCCAGTATTATAATCATTCTTTTTCCATGAATAACCCATTAGTGCATTGAATATTCTAGTTTTACTCTCACTGTCAAAATCTCTTTCAGGATAAAATACACCATCTCCATATTCAAGTCTACAACTAGTTAGATAACTAGTTGCATTATCACCAGCTGCATTTAGTTTAAATGTATCATATATATATGGATTTGCTGTGATTAAATTATTCTTATTTCTCTGTAAATATACAAATACATATCTTACTTTATCAATAGATGCTGATATTCTGAAATCTCCACTTGTATTTGTTAGATCTGATCTCTGATACATTTCTCTTAAGTAATTCCTTGGTTTTTGGAAATCAGAGATGAATTTACTCATTAGAGCATCTTTTGGTTGTAATCGGGGAACCCATAGATAAAATCAATCAATTACTAATCGTGTTGTATCAGCTGCACCATAAAGTGCTTCTGCATCTGGGTTTAAATCTATTTCAAATTCAAGTTGCATTGGAGGTAACATCCTTCCCTCTAATTCTTCAAAGAAAGAGTATCTGTTTAGAGGGATATTTACATTAACTTTTTTGCTATCTGCTGTTAAATCTCTTCTAGCTTCAAATTCTGCGTTATTTGCTGCCACTGAAGATTCAGCTCTATCTAAATACCAAAAAGTATTTTTAGCTACAGTTCTTGAATAATCATCTGAATATTCTAATAGATTTTTTGCAAAAGTAACAAGATGTAGATTATCAGTATCATAGATAATTTTACCTGCACTCTTAATAACAAGATGTCTAATAAGAGAATGTGAGCCGCAAAGTAGTGTTGTTCGAGTATCGGTGTTGTCTCCACCATTTGCTTTTAGATCAAGATGAAATTGCACTTCAAAATAAGCATTATACCAATCATAAAAAGAGCTTCTATCATTTATTACAAATTTATAACCATTTTTTGTTGCTCTGTAGTATTAGCTGGTGCTCTTATATTGCTTTCTAGAAGAAATCTGACTTCTTCATTTCTCTGAACGTTTTCTGGTGATCGAAATGACATATATATTTTATAAAATAATTTTTTTTAATATTATTATTTTTTGTTTTTCTTATTACTAATCAATCATATAAGAGATTATTAATTAATGTGTTAACTTCCTGTTGTGTCATTTTAGCTTTTTTGGTGTTTTTAGCCCCGCTCGGTTTTTTCTTTTTTGGTTTTGTATCTCTAGATAACATTTTTTGGATAACATCTCCAGATTTTTCCTCTATTGCCCTTTCAACAACCTCTTCCGCAACCTGTTCTGCTTCTTCTGCTGCTTTTTCTTTTTCTCTTTTACTCTTTTTTCCAAATGCTTTTGCAGCTGTAGAGGCAACTTTACTACCAATAGCGCTTCCAAGTTCACTAACACCCGCAGTAATTGGTTTCATAATATTATCAATTATAAGACCATTTCCTCTATGAAAGTAAACATATCTTCCAAGAGATGGATGATACATCTTTTTAAATTCTCTTGATTTTAGCATTAAATTGTTAACCATATAATATTAATTACTTATTTTTTTTAATATTAATGAAAATGCAGTATCTGAATTATTAAAATAGATTGGTCTTCTTAATCCATCAGTTACATAGATACGTATACTTGAAATAGTTGTTGTATTTATTGGACTAAAAACAATACGTTTTGGTTCAAGTGTAAATGCATACGATTGACTTAAAGTTCCTGTACCAAAACTATAAATAATATCTGATTCTCCACCATCAACTAATGAAGTGCTTGTTAAATCACAATGTATATTTAAAATATCAGTGTCTTCTGTAAGATTTGGTACTCTCTTTCCAATATTTTCTTCATCTTTTAAAATCTCTTTATCAAATCCAATAAGCTTATTAAAATTAGATTTAGTTAAATCAAGTTGATACCCAGTATCTAAAGTTATAATTGTTCGAAAAGTTGGCTCATCAAAAACGAGTGAGATTGGATAGTTTGGATTATTTCCATCTCCATCTTCTACTGTCTTTGATTTAATATAACTATCAAAATCATTATATGACCAAACTCCTTTTGGAAAATCAATATCAGTCCAACTATTACCATTATCTTTACTAAATGATATTTTTTGATTATTATATTCTGAATTAACATTTGTCCATGTAAAAAACATTGAGATAATTCTGTTTAAACCAATATAGTAGGTTGAGTTTGAACCTAATATTATTGTGGGTGTAAAATTTGTTGTAAAATCACCTGGTCTATTTCCAGGTTCGTTTTTTGCAGAAAAGCTACTTAATGTTATTTCTCTTTCCATATATGATTAAACAGCAAAATATTTTTTAAGCAAAGTATTTTTTAACTATTTTTTGGTATTGGTTTTTATTAATATGTTTAGCATGTAAAAGTGCATCTAATATAGCAGCACCCATGTTTCTCATATCTATACTTGTATTTCCTGCTTTCATTTCTGCAATAATTACATATAATTTATTTAGCATTTCTTTTGCATTATTAAAGAAAAAGGCACCACCTCCTACTAGACCAGAACCTTTATATGAATACTTTTTATTTTCATAGTAATGTCTGTAAGATTTTAATTCTTTTTCTGCTTTACTAACATCATTAAAAATTAGATTTCTTTTATCTAATGTTATTCTTCCAGCTTTATAATCTTTTGTTGCTTTTGATTTTATAGGTGTAATCTTTCTTTGCTCAGTTAATGCATCACCAGTTATTTTTTCAAGATAAGCTCTTCTTTTTAAATCATTCATTTCTGGTTGGGCTAATCTCTTTTCTACATCATCATAATTAGGGAGACCTATTACATCAAAAAACTTATTAACTTCTGATCTATACTCATCATCATCATCAACCATTGATTCTTCTGCTTCAGCTAATGGTGCTTCTTCGTCTTCTTCATCTTCTTCTTCTTCTTCTGGTCCCTCAATAGCTTTAGGTTCTTTTGTTTCAGGAGGAGTATAGTCAGGAGGGAGAACATTAGGAAATTGCCAATAATTAGGATCCATTTGGTATTGTGGTGGTTCTTTTGGTATCTTAGCTATTTGTTTTTCTGCTTCTGGTCCCACATAATCTTCTAGATTTTGCAATCCATCTACACCCATATCTTCATAAGGGTCTACATCAGGTGCATAATCAATACCTCCATCTATATTCTCTCTAGGCACTTGAATTCGGACTCTCTTTTTTGGTTTAGTTTGTTCAGCTATTTGATCTAGCTTATCTAACCTAAAAGTTTTTGCAATAGCATCATCAGTTGTTTTAGTCTTTATCTTATTTTCTGTTATATCATTGAATAGTTTTCTCTTCATTTGTCCAGTATTAGTCTTTAGCTCTGCTAACTCTTTCCATTTACTTAAACTCATATATTAACATAATTTATATTTTTATAAATCATTTGTATATCAAAAAGAAAATATTCATATAAATTATAGATGAAAATTCCAAACTATGATAAAAAATAAAAAAAAACAGGTAATTTTAAAAATATTAAAGATTTCATGCCATCTAACACTTTTAGAATGTTAATCTGTGGTCCAAGTGGTTGTGGTAAAACTAATACTCTTATGCATATGCTCTATAACCTTCTATTTTTTGATAAAATTTACTTATTCTCAAAAAATATAGAACAAAAAAAGTATCAGGAACTAATGGATAAATTCGAACCTATATCAGAAAAGGTAGGATATGATGTTATTGAAGCTAGCAATGATGAAATAACACCACTATCTGAACTAGATGGTGATAATCAAAAAATAGTTATATTTGATGACTTTGTTTGTGAAAAGAATCAAAAACCTCTTGTTGAATATTTTATTGGTGGTCGTCATAAAAATTGTAGTGTTATCTACCTAAGTCAATCTTATTATCTAACTCCAAAAGATATACGTATTAATTGCTCTCATTTTTGTATATTTGACTCTCCATCTTCTGCAGAGACTTCAAGAATGTGTAAAGAAGTAAATGTTAATAAAGATAAATTTCTTAGAGCAACATCTGAACCTTATAGTTTTGTTTATATTGATAAGATAAATAAAAAATTTAAAAAAAATTTTAATGAAGATATTTAGAAAAAAATATTGTTATATTATATATGGAATGTTACCAATCACAAAACTCAGAATCGCAAAACTCACAATCCCAACAATCACAATCTTACTACTCGGAGGAATCTTGCTCGCAATCATCTTCCTCATTTGATTATAAAGATTTTTTATTAAATGATAGTTTAGAAAGTACTGATAGTGAAGATAGTACTTATTATCCATCTCAATCTTCACAATCTTCTTCATCTTCTTCTTCTTCATCACAATCACAATAATTAGATAAAAGCAACACAAACAATTAAAAAATAAAACAATCTATTACTATATAATGGGATATAGTAATGGATTATTAGAACAAAATCAAGGTAAAAATGTTAATGTTGGAAGAGGTGAGAGAGGGCTTCCTGGAATTGGATTTAATCTTACTGATGATGGTAATTTTGATATTGATGGAAAGAGATTAACAAATGTAGAAGCACCAGTTGATGGTAATGATGCATCTACTAAAAAATATACTGATGATAATCTAGACTCTAAATTAGATAAAGTTTTAACTGCTGATCTTGACTTAAAATCGCATAAAATTGTTAATTTAGCTGACCCCATAAATGATAAAGATGCTGTTAATTATCAAAAATTAAAAGATAGTATTGAATTAAATGAAAATTATTTTCATTTACAACCAACACCAAAGATATTTAAGGCGGGTATAGAGTTAAATCTATTAAATAATTTTTATGAAACATCTCCATCAGGTACAAGTAGTGATTTTGGTGGCCAAACATATCTAAATTTAGAAATGAGATCAGATAAGTTAAGAGATGGTATATATACATCATTAATAAAGATAATTGGTGTATCATATTATACTCATATATTTGGTGTGCATGCATCTGATGGTTTTAGACTTTATACTTTTGCTAGTAGACAAAATAGTAATATAACAAAAGCATATATAAAATTCTCAAGTGATGGATCTAAGGGTAAAATAACATTTCGTATTGAAGTATTTAAGAGAGACCCATCTATGAATTTTAAGTTTCAAACAAGAGTTGTAAAAGGAACAAGAGGTACAGATTTTAATGATAGAATATTTGAGATTGCAGATATAGATGATAACTATGAGTACCTATTTTTTGAAAATATCAATATGGATGGAAATAAAATAGAGAGTTTAGCTAATCCAGTCAACTCTGATGATGCTGCAACTAAAGTTTATGTTGATCTTCAAGATGCTAGGCAAAATATAGTAATAAATGATAAAGCTTCAAAAAGCTATGTTGATGATGAAATAGCTAAAATCCCATCAGTAGACACTTCAAATCTACTAAAGTTAGATGGTAGTAGGTCAATGACAGGTGATCTACAAATGGATACTCATCATATTCTTCAAATAAAAAACGTAGATGATCATAAAGATACTGACTCATTAACTGTTAAGAGAAAAGATTTATATAGCGCTGTAAATAAAGAATATCTAAATGAGAATTTTATTAAGTTAAAGAGCAATGCTGATAAAACTGAGGGTTTTGACCTGCGAGGAAAAAAAGTTCAGAACACAGAGCCATATTCTGATAATTTATTTAGTGATAATGATCTTGTTAGTAAAGTATATGTAGATAGAGAAATTGCTAAAATTCCTTCGGTAGATACTTCAGATTTATTAAAATTAGATGGTTCGAGAGCGATGAGTGGTAATTTAAATATGGGTAATAAATACATAGATAATCTCGCTACAATTATTGAGAGAGATGGTGACCCTGATAATAGGGCAGAAATATTAAAGAGGGCAGTTAACTTTGATTTTTTTGAAAAAGAGAGAGCATATCTTAGAGTATTAATTTCTAATAGAGTATTAACAAAAGGTGATAATATGACTGGCGACCTTAATTTCCAATACACTGCACAGAGTGGTCCTAATGCTGGCCAGATAGTAAATAAAAAGGTAAAGGGATTAGCAGACCCAACTGATGGGAGAGATGCGGCAAATAAACGTTATGTTGATAATAGAGATTTTGTAAATAAAAATTATATTGATTCAGAAATAGCAAAAGTGCCAACACCTGATGTTGATAAAGCTTATGTTGATAAAGCTATAGAAGAGTCAGAAGAGAGAGCAATTGAATCAATTGACCAAGAAAATGTATTCAAAAAAGTAATGGATGATGACCTTTTCAAAGAGGATGATAGTGATATTCATAAAATTGGACTCATAAATAAAGATTATCATAAAGTAAATCAGAAAACATACCATTTTCAAATTGATTATGACTCAGGTCTAGGTTATTATAGTACTCGACTAAGTATTGATGTAGTTTATTTACCAATCGGAAACTATACTATAGTTTATGAAATGTATATTAGTGATGGACTCTCTGTTGATGAAATTAATGCATCTAGTGGCACTCTCTCTGTCAGTAAAATTAATAGCAAAATAGTAAATAATAACACAAGAAGTGTGATACATTTTAATAAGGGTATTATCAATCCTAGTTTTGATGATTTAGATATTGATATTCGTCTTAAAGGTAGGTCAGACCCTAAAACAGATATTTATGTGGTAGTCTATGGTGTTAGAGGTTACCAGAATGATGTTTCGATTCATCTCTGGGACCGATTGTATTACTTCCATAATGATGTGGTCAATTTTGAAGCTCCTATCGATATGAATAATAAAACCATTAAAAACCTTCCAGAAGGAAATGAAGATAGTGATGCTATCAATTTTAAACAGTTAAATGATTTTAAAAATTCTTTCCAAACTTCAGTCGCAAATTTGCAGAGTTCTATAGGGACAGTCCATTCTGATCTACAAACACAATTAGACAAAAATGTTAATTTAATTAAATTTATATATAGAAATTTAATAAGAAGTGATTCAAAATTATATTTAATAAATGAGTTTTATTTCCCTGATTCTATTTACAATAGAACTCAAAATACATACCAATATAAAACATCTATAAATAATGTAGGAAGTATTACTTTTTATTTAGTCTTTGAACATAAAAAAGTAACAGATGATAATATGTTTATAGAATTACATTGGGCTTCACCCACTTTACCCATTTTTATTTTTATTTCAAAAGATATACTAAAAATTTCGCATAATCCTTTAATTAATCAAAGCGGTATATCATCCCCTATTTATATTCAAAACCATTTAAAAGGAAAAAAATTAATGCTATGGTTAGAAGTAACTAACCAAAAAATAACAGGTAGTTTAAGTGGAATGTCCTTTACAATACAAAACACTATTAATGTAGAGTTGATAAAAATAAATGTGTCAGATTCTCCTTTTACTATAATTAGCGGTTTAATAACAGCTAATATATATAATAGAACTAGTGACGCTTTTTTTGATATCACAGAATATGAAAAGAGTCAAGGAACAATTATTTAAAAATATTTTAATGACTTTATATATAATATGGGTTTCACTAATGGAGAACGAAAACAAGAGGTAAAAGCAGTGAAAGGCGAAAAGGGAGATAGAGGTATTGGTTTCTCTTTGACAGCTGACCAGCATTACCATATTAATAAAAAAAGATTAACTAATGTATCCGCTCCAGTAGATAACAGTGACGCGACCACTAAAAAATTTGTCACGGATTTATTAAAAAATAAAGC
>JAEMPF020035369.1:0-7500 GCA_022496165.2 Catalaphyllia jardinei | reverse complement strand
CACCAGACTTAACTTAGGTCAATAGAAAATTGAATACTTAAAAGTCAATAACATTATAGGTTAGACTTATTCACGCCATTTCCCTAATTTTTAACTTATTTAGAAATACAAATACAACTGGCCAATGCGATGAAAAGTTTATATACTGCAAATACCGTAGAAATTGATATCATACTGTTGCGTAGACAACAAACGGTATTTCGGTTCAGAAAACTCACGGTTTAATTTCACGGTTTCTTTAGTTTTACATTCTCATCTCGACTCTAGCGACGACTCCGACAACTAACTCGAAAACCTGACCGCGTGCAAATTACAAAATCAGAGCAACTGTCAATCAAAAAGTGAAATCTGATCACAACAAAACCTACGCGTACAATTGCGTGACGCGTGACTCAAAATGTCTTTTGTCCACATACAGTAAACAATAGGGCCCATTTTTGGTAAAATTCCTTTAAAGTGTTGTTTTTAGTACAGATATACTTTTCCGTCTTAAATTTTAATTTTAACTCAGTCTTAAAACCAGCAATAGTTGGACGTATTTGTGATCTTCTGCAATGCCACAAATATAGTTTGGCTATTAACAGAAAATAGTTTATTAAGGGGCGTTGTAGAGCAATAATGCCTATTAAAACATCTTGCAAGCTAAGGTTAGGTAGTTCGTTTGATACCGAATAGTACTAGAATTCAAAATCTTTCCAGAAGAGTTGAAAAAATGGTGAATAAGGGTTTCTGATTCAGACTTACAGAAGATGCATTCATCTTCGGGAATATATCCTATTTTACACAATTTAGCATTAGTATATAGTATAGAGTTAAGGACCTTATATTGAAAGGCCTTAGCGCAAGACTCAGAACATACGATATGTGGCAAGATAAATACTTTTTCTAATTGATCTAGCTTCCGTCAGATTGAACTCATTTTTTAAAACTAAAGCATTTTTAGAAAGTTGTGCTCTTTTACCTATCAACAATGGATAATAGTCTTTTGATTTTTTCGTTAAAGTATTGAAATCATTATTCCTGATTATCATGGAGGGTGGCAATGTTAAAAAGGTGTGATCTTTTGTTCTGAGATAAAGCTTTAAATGTGGTGGAATGGCAAGTCTGAGACCTGCCAATACCAAGAAGTTGGTCTTTTCAGTCTTTTTAGCAGTTATATTGTACGACTCACTAATATCTAAATCAATCCGAAGATCAGATACAAGAATAAGACCATGCAGAGTTGAAGAATGTTTTGTAAAATATTGGTTTATCATTCAATGTCCTTGTTATTCCAGATTATATTAAATTTTGAAGAAATAACCACATCTTTTATATCGTAGTTGCAATGAAATGAGAAAAGGTCGCCGATATATTTTAGGTGATGACGCAGATAATTTTTCCATGTGCCGTTGTTTTCACTGAAAATTCTCTTTAGCCAAGATAGTCTTAAGGATTTAAGAACGGCTGACTCTTAGGATCGAGAAAGACCCGTCAACGACCCATTTGGCAAATTGCTCATATTTTCAGTAGTCATGCACCTCTTCAGAACCTCTAATTTTATTTGCTCCCGGAGTCATCCACCTCTATTGTTTTCAGGACTAGGGCCATTGTTTCTGTTGTTTATTCTATTGTTTTCTCGGCCAATCCTGTTAGACCTTACGAGAGGTGCGTGGCGCCTCCATATTTTGCCCAAAGATACCCTTAGGTGACTGTGACGATAAGTTTTTCCTGCGAGCGCTGTAATTTCTGACTGAACGGAGAACTGCACTGACAACTGGGGAAATCTAGCTCTGGAGAGCACTGCTTTGCCTGCGGGAACGGAATCTCGTCACGAATTCCTGGTACACGGGATCTAGTTCGCTGGTCTTCACTACGGACGTCAAGGAAGAGACAACTTGGTCCAACAGTAGTTTATTCTGCACTTAGCGATGTAATGCAATTGTGGATGTAATCGTTGATGTCATCGTCGACGTAATCGCTAAACTTTACAAATGCGCTTGCTTATATATCATCCTTTACACGTTAAGTGTTTACAATATGATAATGCAACTTCTAACATACAATACTAGCGGAAAAGCCTTAATTACGATAGCGAATCACAATCAACACTACGAAGTTTCTTACATTAAAAATAGAGTGCTAAGATTAAAGGTTGGAAGGCTGAGATTAAGATAGAGCAAACTTGGGAAATTAAAAAAGAGATACTTAATGGGAAATTCTCAATTGTGTTACCGACAACAAGAATAACTTATTCTATGAATAGAACTTCATTACTGGAATATAGTTCAGCTGGCAAACTCTCAAGGAACTAATAAAACTCCATTAGTGTAAGGTAGTCCAGGAAGATAGATCTTAATGCCGAAAGGAAAGCTAAGTACACCGCTAACGAACTATTTGTGTACTAACAGGAGCCATAATCAGGGACGGAGACCGTAAGTCTTGGAATCCACGCGGACCCATGATATGGGACAATTTTTCTATTTTTAGAACAAATTGCGCCATCCTGACGTCATATATCCGCGCTGATCCACGCACGTGTCTTGGGCTCTCGCGTGGATGTCGGCACGTTGCGTGATGAAATGGTGAGAGTTGCGAGATTCTCTTCCCGATTTTTCACAGTGATGGCAGGGAATAAGGCAGAGAAGAAGAGCCAGGGCTCTTCTATGTACTTTTATGTTCTGATTGAATGGAAAAGGTGTGTTTTTCAGGATCGAGAATTTCTTTAATTTCGCGCTGTGAATGAATAAAATTCGCTCTCCGGCTACTAGTTACACGAGTAAACTTTTGTGTTTATTCTGTAGACAAAATTTCTGTAAGAAAACTGTTTACTCCGATATCGAGTTAATTTGTGAGTTTGCCAAGCAATGCTTTATCATAACCAAAACCTGTTTTTAATAGTTTCTTGTTATTTCTGCTCGTTTGGCTAGTTTGCAAAGGTTTTTGAAAGGAAAGTCTGACGCGTACGAGTAGCTCATTTGCATAGAGCAGCACGTGCACTTTCAAGTCCGACTCGGTGTTTTCAGATTGTCAACAAATCGTGATAGAGATTTGCTTCGTTGGCTTTTGTGCTGAGATGCTACAACAATTTTTACCAACGTTCGCGAAAAGGCTACTAACATCATGTGTGTTTCTTTCACATAGTGAAACTTTCCACTGCGAAAATAAAATAGACTAGGAGTTTTGACTCAATCTTTATTTTTATTAAAAGCGTCGTCGTAACTTTTCTGATTATTTCTGCTGTATTCACATATTTTCAGCTAAGCTTTTAATATGTTCTCAAACATTAATCAACCTTAAACATCATCAAAAACTAGAGATATTATATGAGTTCGATGTACGTTTTCACACCAAAGTGCGAAGTCCAATTTCTCATGTTTTACTAGCTGTGCAAAACACGCATAAGCGAGCGCTCTTATTCATCGACAACAGACAATTTATTGGATTTTTACACAAACAAAACTAAGCAGCATCTACAGACACAAACCTATCGTCACTTATTGGGCCTAAACGCAGCTATATCCAAACATCCAACTAGTTTTTTTGTGTGTTATGGAAAAGCTGTTAATTTTCTTCATATGTGAAATTTAGATTAGAGTAATGTAAAGTTCTTGTAAAAGGAGCAGCGGAACTCAACTTGGTCAGCGATATAAAGCGGGACATACCTAAATTCGGCACTGCCTTCACTCAAACTGGAGCGACTTACGTCTTACGACGAAAATACTTAACCAAAATTCCAACAGCCATAAAGGCGTTGAGTTGTAGGCCAAAAGCATAAACGATTTCGGGAATTTCGGACGCCATTTCCCCTGCGCGACATCCGCGAAAATCCTCGCAGCAATGTACGCGCGTGTGCCGCAGGCGATGGCGCAATTTGTTCTAAAAATAGAAAAATTGTCCCATATCATGGAGCCAACCCCAATACTAGAAATGGCGCGCGCTTACGGTCTCCGCCCTGATTATGGCTCCTGATTCTGTATAAATTTCATACAGAATACGGATCAATTTTACTATGGGTAGTGTCGACCGACATATCGACCGATATGTCGACCGACATGTCGGTCGATGGTCGGTCGATATGTCGGTCGATAGTCGACCGCTAGTCGGTCGATAGTTGGTCGATAGTCGACCGATATGGCGGTCGATAGTCGGCCGACAGTCGGCCGACAAAAAATTGCGTGGTGGTCAACATGACGACCGACTCTCGACCGACAGAGGGAATGTCGTGTCTCGGTGAAATATCGGCCAAGTGTCGGTGGAATATCGGTGAAGTGTCAGTGGTCTATCGGCCGAGTGTCAGTAGTCTATCGGTATCGCCTTTTTTTTTGTCCGACGTAAAGTCCTGTATGGAGTTTACTGATAATTGTTCAGCGGCTGAGAATGAAGCGTTTTTTAACATGAGATCTGCAAAATTAGCTAATAGCTGAGAAGTACGTAAAGTTTTACTGCCAAACATTAAACTGAAAACAACATCAGCAAAGTGCCGTTTTAAGGCTTGAAATATTTGTGGAACTTTGCTCTGCAACACACGTTGGTTGATAAAGGATTAGAAATATATTGGCGGCTAATTAAATTTCAGAGTAAGAATCTAGGTTTCCATCGAGGCCTGCGAAATAGCATTTTCAACCATTGGCCGGCTATGAGTCCTCTGAAGCCATCTAGAGAGGTTAACTTTTAAATTCACTTAGAAACACATGAAAACCTTCACTGAAAGATGGAATTAAACGAGCTGAGGCGAATTGTGCTTAGCTTTTATTTTCTTCTTTTTTATTTGTTATATCATTTTTATATTATTTTTCTACTCTGTCAGGTACGCCCTTACGTATTTGCGTAGGGAGAATTTGCGGCTGCCGTGGCACTAAATTACAAGCCTTCGCGGAGATTTTTTAGAGTTTCAAAGCTACTATCTATCAAAGAAAACCTTGAAATTCAAAAAGAAATAGCGACTGCATAAGAAACACACCCGAAGTATTATCGCACCTTGGCAGCTCTATTTTAGTCTCACTTTACTTTAACACACATTATATTTTTTGTTAATAGTGTCTGTAAAAAATACATAAAAAATATATATATAAAGTGCGTAACACTATAACTAATAGTGTAGTAACTATTTCACCACGCAAACTGACGCAAAGAGCGACTCTGAGCGACGTATCATTCGTGATGGAATTTCAGGTTGCGTACAACAAAAACATAAGCAATTAGTCTGAGACCAGAGATTTAGGGTTAGGAACTGGCTGAATTGTATCTCTTCAATAGCAAACATTCTGAGACCGTTTCAATTGAACCAATAAAAATTTATTCTGACAAGTAAAATAACCAACAAAAATGTTTTCAACGGGGTGGGGGTATGGAACCAAGCCTACTTTGAGGGTGTGGGATGATGGTAGCAGAAAGAGACGATCTTTGTTTGCTGTGTGTTGTACAATGGTATTGACTGATTCCCTTAAAGGGGATACTGTTCAGCAATGTCATCGAGCAGCCTTCGAAAGCATCCATTTGGGTGAGGCTCACCATACCACCTTCGCCACGTGAATTCCTGAAGGTATTCAATGAGAAAGTCAGGGTTTGTGTTTCCCTTCATTTTCTTAAATTTTTCCTTTGCCGTACACCAGTTGCTTTCAGCATTCTGTGTATGGACTCCGGTTACTGGATCGACAAAATGTAGAGAATGATTCACCGCCCCGTGTTGTAAGCCGAGTCTTCTCTGGAGTTGCCGATATGCCGCCCACTGGTCCGTGTGCACTATGGAGCCAGGCTGAACCTTCCGTTGAATAATACGCAAAAGAGTCGCCGCATTGCGTCGCCTTACGAGCTGTAGGTATGGTCGGGCTGGAGCATACTGTGTATCAAACAACCCCAGTACCCATCTTTCTCTTTGAGGCCGACGCCCCCTGTGAAACTGCAAAGGAATAACAATTACAGCTCCATGAATTAAAATATTATGAAATATTATGAAAAGAATCATTGGAAATACGGTACATTAAAGATAGGAGGTGGCGGAGGTGATACGACCCGCTCAGTCCGGCTTCAGACCGAGAACAGTACTGTTCAGTAGCGTAGAAGTACAACCTCGTTCCCAGGGTCTCTCATCTTACCGCCTAGGGCGAGCGAGGAGAGACCCTGGTCTGGTCTGGTCACGTGTATCCCAGAATCTGGGAGGTTACAATTAAATTGTTGAAGGGAGGGGCGCCCTTGTAGGAATTTTGTCTCTACTTAGCCTACGGGAGTGCGGAATACGTTGTCGCCAAAATAAACCAGGAACAGCGGTGACATTTTGCCAACGTCGAGGAGAACTTATGAACTTATCCATCATTTGATAATGGAAATCGAAGTTGCTGTAGGTTGTGTGGTCTTCTTCAGCCGGGAACGTTATATATTGAGAAAAGCTCTCAAGAAGGCAAAAGAATATATTGACTGAGACACCGCCGCCAAGGCGGCGTTTGGAAGATCTTCGAGTCATCTTTACTGCGGATGAATCAAAACCACGTCTAAATGGAGGTCTTACGAGCGGTGATTAAATAATTTTAGAATATTCAGGGTTTTGATCACTGAAAGCTGAAGTCACTTTGAAAGGAGCGAGACAGTGAAAAGATTTACTGAGGTGTCATTACGCCGTTGGCGTGCTGAACTTTGCAGAACACGAAACCGTTAATCAAGGATGATAGAACGCCGACTGGTCGCGGTCTGCTTTTCGCCCTCTTTGCTGATAAACTGGATTTATTTTCGGCCGAAAGGAGGCTAGAAAAAGAAAAATGCAGTTTTTATTGTGTCCTGTATAATAAATCAATGTACGTGATGGGCCTAAAAGACTCAAATCCTTCTAGACAACTGTCTCCAACTCCCGGGGGGGGTACTCTATATATCTCTTGGTGGGGAGGTGCGGCAGGGCCCCTCATACCCTGACCCTGTTTAAGACAAATATCGCTGATTTTCCTACCCTGTTTAAGACAGAATTCCGATTTTTGATACCCTGTTTAAGACATTTAACCCGAATATTAATTAACAAGAGCTTGTAAAAAAATTGCTGTTTATCGTCCAAGAAAAGATATCCTGTTTAAGACAAAAATTGAAAAATCGATACCCTGATTAAGACAAAAAATGATAAATTCGATACCCTGTTTAAGACAAAAATCCCGAAAAACATACCCTGGCTGGCCGCACGTCCCCATTAAGCCCTTATAGGGGAGTACCCCCCCGGGCTCCAACTGTGCATTTGCCGTTCTATTTTAATTTTCGATCTCTCGACCTTTCCTTGCTTCACGCGCGTTTCCGAGGGGTACTCAATTATGCAATGTTATTAGGAAAAATGGAAATTATAAGTAGAGTGGAGCCTTTTGACCGCGTTATAACATTCTTAGAGGTCATAGGTCTGCATGGTTTCGGTTAACTGCAGGTCGCTTCACAGAGTTTGACACCTTTGTAAATTTACCATCTGCTTATACTTTGTTTTTGCTCGTTTCTGTTGTAAGATATGATTTAAGGTTCTAAGTATTGGCTCTCCAGGGACAGAGATTAATA
>JAEMPF020035366.1:0-11142 GCA_022496165.2 Catalaphyllia jardinei | reverse complement strand
GTTGTAAGGCCTTGCTGATTACATGTACATCAGCAAAGTCATGTTAAATACGCTGGAAATTGGTCTTCGCGAAAATGAGCTCGAGTAAATCGAAAATCCTTGAAAACAAAGAAACCTTTAAAAGAACCGATTATACTGCCACCGCTATTATTTGAAGTTTAAAACGAGGCCCTAATTTTGCCGGTGTGCTCTCTTAAAACTTCGAAAAATTGTTGCCCGACCTTGACTGTTCTTGCACGGCTAGCTCTATTAGCATATTTCCTGCAACCGGTACCATCGATCAAAAGTCGATCGCAATACAAACAGCCGACGTATATAGTGATGTGCATGTTACATTAGAATTCTTTGGCCAATTGGAGAATATTTGCATTTTTTTCGAATCAAACATCTTTGCGGTTTTATATCAGTATTTATTGCCCTGGCTAGATGGACAGAGTCATTAATTTCTTGTAGACCTAACCAAAGAAAATTAGAAGCTATGATTAAGAGCAAAGTGAACTACTCTAGCGTGTTTTTCACGGCGGCCTATGTAAAATAACTTGAGTTTAAATAAACTATTTACTCCTTACTATCGTAAAATAAAAACAAAATTACCAGAACTGCCGGGGCTGGTTCCTGAAAGGAAGAATAACTCTATTCCAGGGATAAATGTGCCTTATTACAGGGATAACTTTATCCCTGGAATAAATACTGTTCCTTAACGAACGAATGGCGCTATTCAGGGAATAAATATGGGATAAATTTATTACACCTTGTGAAGTAGTAATAAATCACTATTCCAGGGATAAATTTGCGGAAACAAGATGGCCGACCTATTGCTGTTTGGTCGTCTTGCTGATGCAGGACGCGCCAGACCGCGGCGTTTAATGCAAAGTTAGACGAATACTTAAGTGAGAACGACGTCTAGCCGAGATTCCGTTTTGGTAGAGACTCCATAAATTGCCTTGCCGATTTGTTTCCCGATGATCTAGCGAGAAACACCGCTTTCCAGTATCCCCTTCCATGGGCGCTTACCATTCGACCAAAAATTCCGGGGCGAATTTAAGGAAATTTCCTTGGGTAAATGGTACAGTCTTTTCCCAGTGTGGAAGACAATAACTGTTCGCTTGGAATTTTTCAATGATTTCCAGGTTTAAATCACAAATATAGAAGCAAACAGAACACTGATAAGTCGACATCGTGACTTTTTATAGACCACAACAGCAGAGATCTTGCACAAACCACAACGGCAGCAAAAACGTCGCAAAACAAGGGGTTTAATGAGTCGTATACAATGGTTCTGCACGCGTTATAAATCTTTGTACATTTCCCAGCACACCTACGCAAAACAAACAAGTACACCACGGGGGCATTATTTTTATAAAACGCTCTCTTCGCAAATTTATCTGAAGCTAGTATTCATCGATATATAAGCAGAAAAGTTCTAAAGTGTTTCTTTTATCGAATGCGCATCATCCCTGCGTGAGATGTCCAACTCGCTGTGATCGCGGCCAAAAGAACTAGCTAGCGCTAATTAGAAAATTGGGAATTTCCATAAATTGAAAATTCCAAGCGAACAATTGTCGTCTTCCACACTGGAAAAAGACTGTACCATTTGCGCATGGAAATTTCTGTACCATTTGTCCCCGTTTCGAAAATTTCGAAATTTTTGGTTCAATGGTAAGCGCCTTATGTTTACACAGATTGTTACGAGTTCGAATGTTTAAAGTGGCAGGTAGTTTGTAGTCTAAACGAAACGCAGGGATGTGGGAACATCAACAAGGTTATTTATTTCGGATGAACGTAGTAGTTCCACACAAGACTTCACAACAAGCACACGCTAGGCTTGTAAAATATACTTCGACTTCCGTCACTCTTGTATAAACACGGCCTCTTGCCAGATGTACACGTAACCTCTCTGTTACACTTCAACAAACACGACAAGGCGCATGAGTTATAAAATGGGCTCCGTTTCTTCGTTTTGGTGTCACATTTTTGCATGCAAATTTATGCTTAAGCTAGCTATTAATATTCATAGCAGTAACGCTATTTGCGATCCTTATTCAACTTCAAAGATACTTAGCAGTCTTAGCAACCGCCAGTTCTTTTAGTAAACTTTGTCTGACTGCTAAGGAAAATCAAGTTGCGTGACACAAACTAGACAGGTATGGAACCAAAATAAACAACAAAACAGAATGCCGGATCTTCCCTTATAAACGAGTAGAAAATACTCCTACCTTGATTCAATACAAATATGGAGCTCGAATATTTCTTCATAAACCGCGTCAAGGGTCGCATATTATCGGACGTTATCCGCAAAAGACACAACTTGAACGTTTACGCAAATTATGTGCAATGTAAATTGACGCCTCATTGGACTGTTGCTTTGGCGAAGCCACTTTATCATGATTCGTTTCGGCTCTCTCGAAAGAGATTATTGGCTCCCCAATTTTAATGTCACAGGTCTTGTTCTTGACTCACTATTTTGTTAGTTCCTACTGTCGTTGTATCTTAGTTCTGTGATACACTTTTTTGATTCACCTTTTTTCTTCTGTCATTCCAAGTTGTCACATAAAGATTTTCAATTTCATCTCCCACTATGTGCGTATTTCGTACCTATTTTCTGCAAGTCTAACTTGCGCATGAGTACAGGCTACCTACAGCCTCATGTTCTCTCTAAACACTCCTGGGAATAACCAACTATAAACTATACCGATTCGCTTATATACTTCACACCATAAGGTTCTAGAACTTTCCAGCTCCACTAAATAAAGTATCATTATAATATTAAACTATTTACAGCAACATACGTAAACAACTAAAAAAGAACTGTTGAATCACGGTGATGCGATACTGATTAAAAATGCAAGAAGGTTGGAGACGAAATTAGCATATTCGCAAATCTTTCAAGTCACGCAACAATTTTTCGAAACATAACCCCCTCTTGAGAAGAAATTTCCTAAATTTCTACTAAAACAAAAAAAATATTTAAGTAGTCTTAAGAGAGGAGGCAGTCCAATGTCTCTTTTAAGTTATTCCTGTACTCTGCTCTGGTAATCTGCTCCCACATTCTCAGATCCCTTGACAGCCTTTAACTCTGAAGTTGTAGCTCTGAAGAAGCATAGCCCACCGCATGAGACGTCCGGTGGCAAACTTTGCACTGTTCATATACTTCAGTGATTCTTGATCGGTTTGCAGAACAAAGGGAACTCCGTAAAAATACAGGTGAGACCTTTTGAATCACCACACAATGGCTAAACACTCTTTTCGATAGTTGAGTAATTTCGCTCCATACTTGACAATTTCTTGCTTCCATAGCAAAAGGGGAATAGCTTACCATCATGTTACTTCATTAAACCAGCGCCAATGCCATCGTCGGAAGCGTCAGGCCTCAAAAAATAAGTTTTTTCCAGGATCTGGCAACCGCAGGATTGGTTCTCTTGTAAGGAGAGCCTTGGTACTCAGATAGGCCTGCTCTTGGCCTTTACGCGTGAGGTCTGACAGCGGACCTGCTAATGCTACGAAGCTGGGGATAAAATCTCTGTAATATCCAGCCAAACCCATGAACGATCTTATTTGCTTCTTCGTAGTTGGTCCTGGAGCATGTCTAATCTTTATCACGTTGTCTCAACCTCGTTCCCAGGGCCTTTTCCCTGACTTAAGAGCGGTGCGGGAAAAGGCCCGGCATCCGCTTGTCACGTGTCGATCTTACACCCTGAAATCCTGGGTGTAATAAATTAGCGAGGTTAGCATAATCAAAAGTGCCAAAATCACGATGGCGGCGAAACTGTCTTCGCTATTCGACTTGGATCTGCTTGTAATCGTTGTAGCTTTCCGTCGTTTTGTTTAAAGCCACTTCAAGTGAAAGATATTGTTGCCTGTGCAAATAAACCTGTGGAATAAACTACCGAATTAATACAGAAAAGCGGACTCTTACAAACTGTTCAAGAAACAGATATCAGATACGTATTTGGCTGGCCGCTATATGTCGTAATTAATCACATGCTGATATACTTTAAAACATTTTATATATTCTATACTATAATATTTAATATTTTTAGAAACATTGTAAATAGTATCTTTTTCATCTTTTTCAGTATTTTTTATTTATCATTTTCATTACTTTTCCTTTCATTACCATTATTACTACTTTATTTTGTGACTATTCCTGTAAAGTAGCTGGTTAGCTAAGTGTTTGGTCACGTTAATAAACTTACTTACTTACTTACCGTTCTACCGACTGGCTGTGGCAAATCTCTGCTGTTTCAGCTTCTTCCGGATTTCGTGCCTGTCAAGGCGGACAATAATATTGTGTAAAATTGGGTTGACTAGCTAGCCTACACGATTTCTACGGTTCGTGACATTTATACATTTACAGTTTTCTGTTCGGTCAATCGACTTTTCGTGTTTATGAAGGGCACTCCATATTGTGTTTTAAAGAGTAATTTTAAGTAGGGTTGAGCCGTTAGACCGTGCTTCGGCAAATTTTTAGAGGTCGTCATAGGTCTGAATGATTTCCGCTGTTATCTGCATGTCGCTTCGTTGAGTTTGACACCTCTGTAATTTGCCATGTGTAAATGCAGTGTTTAGGCTCATTTCTATTGCAAGATATGTTTTTCAGTCTTCAAGTATTTGTTTTCTTTTGAGGGAAAAATACGACGCTTTAGTGAGTTTACTGTGAACATTTTGCTTACTTGCATTCTATATGGTGACGCCGGGCCCGCGGTAATTAGAACTGTTTGCAATTACAGTGCGGGGTAAGTTTCTTGTCACGAATATCATATCTGCCCTTGTACAGTTTTCTTGGGAAACCCGTAGCTTTACTTTGAGAAATTCTTATGTTTCTTGCAGCTACCTGATCGAGCTCATGTTTCTGGAGCCCGAAGTATAGGTTTATTTCTCCTTTGATCGTTCTGGCGCCACAAGATTCAAATGTAGCTATTTACGCACAAGTCTGTTGACTGTCATTGTTCGGCACAGTTCAAAAGATTTAGCATAGCACGGTCTAACGCGTCAACTCTACTTAAAATTATTCCTTAGAACACAGCATGAAGAGCCCTTCATACACACGAGTGTAGCTAAAAAAACGGTCGAGTGACCGAACAGAAAACGGCAAATGTATAAATGTAACGAACCGTAGAAGTCGTGTAGGCTAGTCAACCTTATTTTACACAATATTATTGTCCGCCTTGACTAATTTATTACACCCAGGATTTCAGGGTGTAAGATGCCAGGGCCTTTTCCCGCGACGCCCCCAAGCCAGGGAAAAGGCCCTGGGAACGCGGTTGACGTTGTCTTCGTGAAGACCAATCAAACCTTCCTCCAAGCGATGACCAGGAAAATCCACAGTGTTGACTCCAAAAAGACATTTGGTGGGTCTTATGGTCATTCCAGCAGCCAATAATCGTCTAAAGAGCTCCCGTAGCGCTTTGATGTGTTCTTCCCACGTACGGGTGTGAACCAAAATGTCATCCCAGTAAAATTCAACGTTATCTAGTCCATGCAAAAGCTTCTTCATGCCTCCTTTTAAGGGTCGCTGTGGAGTTGATCATACCGAACGGTATCTTCAGGAATTCGTACGATCCATCAGGCGTCACAAAAGCGGTCTTTGGTATTTCTTCCTCGGGTACAGAAATTTGCCAGTAGCCCTTACTCAAATCAATTCTGGTAAAATACTTGTCACTATTTAACTTCTGGAACAATTGTTCGGCAGTTGGCATAGGCTCAGGGTCAAACACGGTTAACTTGTTCAACTTCCGATAGTCCCCGCATACACGATTTGTGTTGTCTTTTTTCTTAACAACCATAACAGGCGAAGCATAAGGCGAACTTGATATTCTTATGACTCCCATCTTTATCATGTCAGTAATATCCTTCTTCAGTGATTCTCTCAAGCTATACGGTACATAGTCTTTTCCTGATCTAACTGGTTGGTCGGATGTAAGTTTGATATGATGCTGTGCCAAACTTGCTGTGCCTGGGGCTTCTGTGAACAAGCTTTGAAACTGATTTGCAAGTGCCGTAAACTCTGCTCTTTGCTCATGAGTAAGGTTACCTCCCATGGCTACATGATTGACTGACTCTTTGGCGACATAACCTCCAATTTCCAGAAAATCAATACTATCCACAGGATCAACCTCTTCTACTACACTTCCAACATTTCCGCTCTTACTAATGTTAGCGTTCACTTCGACGGCAACAGCTCCAACGGGTGCAGGATTCTCTCAATCAAGGAACTTTTTCAGTAGGTTGGCATGGTAAACTCTCTCTTTTCCTATGACCCTCACTCTATAATTGTTGAGACCTACAGCACTACCCACTAACCTACAGCACTAACCTCAAATGGACCTTTCCACTGCATTAGAAGCTTGTTATGGTCAGTCGGTAAAAGTTCTAATACTTTATCTCCTGGTACAAACTTCCTGACTTCAGTCTTACGATCGTAATAATGCTTGCCTTTGTGCTAAGCTTTCTGAAGCTCAGTGTGCGCAAGCTTAAGGATATCTTCCAGCTGCTCACGTAGCTCAAACAGATACTGGTAGCTGTTCTTTGCTTCAGGCTCCTCGAGCTTTCGTCCAGAGCTCTTAAGAATAAACATCGGACCTCTGACTGCTCTTCCATACAGCAACTCAAACAGCGAAAACCCAGTAGACTCCTGAGGTACTTCACAGTATGCAAACAATAACCGGTTGGTGTAGCGATGCCACTGTCTTGGCTGCTCGCTGCACAATTTCTTTAGCATGCTTTTCATAGTTCCATTAAACTTTTCCGTCTGGCCATTACACATCGGATGACAAGGAGTCGCAGTGAGCTGTTTAATGCTCAAAATCTGCGTCACTTTCTTCATACACTCGGATACGAACTGCGTACCAACGTCACTCAAGATCTCTTGAGGCACTCCCAATCTACTAAAGATATCCACCAGCGCTTCTGCCATAGTCTCCGTATCAATGTTCGTTAGCTTCAGGATAACGGGTTGCAAAGCCGACCAATGTCAATATATATCTATGACCGTCTTCACTCGGGGGACCAATAGGTCCAATCAGGTCGATCGCTACTCTCTTAAACGGCTTGTCTATTAATGGCATCTTCTCTAAAGGAACCTTCGGTACTGAACCATTGTTAACTGTCTTCTGACATACATCACAGGACTTGCAATAGCGAGTCACTTCTCCCTGAATACCTGGCCAATAGAATGCTCTTTGGATCTTATTAGCCGTTTTCTTTATCCCCATGTGACCTCCCATTATCGATTCGTGAGGTAGTTCCATTATTCGACTTCTCAGCTGCCCAGGAACCATGACTTGCTTCAGGGGTTTACCACTATTCACATAAGGGTATTCTAAGCGCGGTACAGGACTTAACCTTTCACTTCAACTGAAATCTCAGCCTGGCAGCTCGTCGGCAGCTCTAGTGCCTGGCACATTACCAACAATTAAGTCATAAACAGCATCGGGAAGACACTGCGCTTCCACTTGGCCCTTGAGATAAGGTATACCGACACCAATCTTTGCAATAGGCACTTTCCTTGCCGTTTTGTCGACGAGGACATAACATTAAGGTCGCCAGTGAACTGATCCTCGGACACAAGCTCCCTCTTCACTACAATTCCACTACAACCAGTATCTCTCAGGACATCAACAGGCTTCTCTCCAACTCCACCTTTCACAACAGGCATTTTACTTCTCACTCCAGTTAACGGTTCAACACAAGCAGTACGCAATAATGGAATCTTCTTACCACAGGCTAACTAGACAATTGGCGCTTACTTGACCGGGTTGCACTGAGTTACCATTCTTACTTTGTCCTCCTGATTTTCTTCCACCTGATCGATAGTTTCTAGCTTTATGTCCCTGCTTGCCACACGGACAACACTTTTTTGTTATGGCTGGGCAGTTGACAGCTTTGTGACCTCGGGTGTTGCACTTATAGAAATGGAGAGCTGTTAGATTAATTTGCGTGTTCTTGGCTTCCTCCCTCTAAGGCTGCACCGTTGGCTTTCTGCTCGCTGTGCTAAACAAATGTTTACTATGAGCCTCCAAGTACTGGTCAGCGATCTTTGCAATCTTTGCTAGAGTTTCAAGTGCCCTTTCACGTAAGTGAATGGCCAAATCTTTAGGGCAAGAGTCAATAAATTGTTCTTTCAATACTAAGTCCTTTAGGCCATCAAAGGTTTGCTCAGTATCTGAAAGCTCTAGCCACCGTAGGAAATATCTGTCCAGTCGCACAATAAACTGGTCTGGGCTTTCGTCAACTTCCGGTTTGGATGCTCTAAATTTACGACAATAGCCGTCTTCGGTAAGGTCATAGGAAGCTTAAGCACGCGCATTTTTAAGACGCGGACGCCAATCAGAGGAGAATAGTTCCCGTGCTAGGACCGTATTTTCTCCCAGATTTTTATACTACTCATTTTTTATGGAGAAAAGATACTTAGCAATGTGACTGTGGTTGTGCGAGGGCAAGTTAAAAGTGAAAATAGCTCACTTCCGGTTGCCTTCCGCGTGGCAAAAACGCGCGTGCTTAAGCTCCCTCATATCTCTTCATCAATGCAATCATCACCTCGTCATAAACTTTCGCTGCTTCTTCGGATAGGCGTGAGTACACTTCGAGTGCTCGTCCAGACAACAGAGCACTGAGTTTCGATGCCCATCCAGTTTTATTCCACTTGGCTGTATCTGAAAATCTCTCGAACCTTTGCAAATATGCGTCTAAATCATCTTTTCCATCCATTCATATCAGTTACTATGGCAACGCATAAAGTCTACAAAAGCGTCCTCTTAATACCAGTTTTTGTACGTTCAGTGACCTACCATTTTCATTTCTTTGTTGGAAAATTCCCTAAATTCTTTAGCCTTTCAGACAGTAAGGCAAAAGTTATCTAGTAGAATTAAATATATTTAAAGAAAACGGGTTTTATGGCTTAGAGAAAATTCTAATAGATAATGTTTCCCAAAACTTCTATATTTGAAGTGCCATCGTGAATGGTACGTGCATGCAAAAAATCAAGATAGGTCAGCGAGCAAACTTTCCAGCTAAACACAAATGTTTTCTGCAGATTTTATTTCCGGGTCGCGCGATTTTATGCAGCATTTAACTTCCGGTGTGCTTGTTTTGGTTCATTCAGCTGACACGTACATCTTAGTTATGGCGTGTGTAGATTGCGCGCGCGCGTGTAGCGAAAAACCCTCCTTAACCCAAGGCAACCCGCGCGCATTGCACTTAATTTCCCGCCAAACCTATTTGTCAGGTGGGAATCCCCTTTGCTGGAAGATTTATTTCTAGAGTAGCAAAATTATCCCTGGAAAAACTATTTCAAGGGTTAACAGTGCTTCCGGGAACCCATTTTTATTCCTGGTATAGTTATTCCCAGAATAGAAGATTTGTCCCTTGAATAACTGCTATACCTGGTGTAATTTATTCCTATGTTCAGGAACCGGCTCCAGGTTGCTAAATAATAATAATAATAATATAAAAAAAACACTGAGCACCCTCCAGCCTGGAATATTTGATAATCTGACGTCCTTTTTCTCGTGTGTATCACATTGCAACAAACATAGTTTTCCAGAGTTTGATTTCCATTTCAACAAGTAGACATTAGGCACATTTCCGGACCTCTCCTAACCACACTGCTAACGACATGCAATTAATACCCATCGAAAAAATCTTCTCTAACCGAGACTCTAACCGAGGCCATGGAGGCCTTTTTTAAGGCAGAACACTAGATCCTGACGGTCTGAACATCCATGAAGAAATATTTTAATTGTTTCCTTTTATTATGTTAATGTTTTATTTTACTTCACCATGGCCGGGTTGTTCGAAAGCCGGTTAACGTTAACCCAGAGTTAAATGTTAACTGAGGCATTATTTTTTCTAGTTTAAAAATATTTCTGACCTCTGACTTTTGGTGTAGTTTGAGATTACTACAGCTCAAAAAGTGACGAGCAAACAATAATAACAGATTACCTAACCAAAAAGTTACAGAACTGAAATCAAAATTCTCGCTAACCCTGGGTTCTCTTAATCTGGCTTTGAACAACCCGGCCCATATGTCTATCTTTTATTTACACTGTCAACTAATTTTACGTATTTCCGGTAATATACTACATAAATACACGAACAAATGTAAGATTTCCATTGTACCTGAAGAAGGCTGCTTTGGCCCGCCGAAGTATAGTACACCTTCAAAAAACATTCTACGTTGTATCGGTTCCTGCCTTCATATTCGTCATTTTATTTGTGAAGCCGATTAGATCACCATATTGATCCAACGTATGCCATTTTCTGCTCAAGCTTTAAAATGAAATCAAAGTTTAATGAATCGGAGATGGTTATAAGAAACTGAGCAGCCTCCCGCCTGGAATATTTCATGAGCTGACGTCCTTGGAAATACTGTGAAAGTTTGTATGTTTTTTTCTTTGTTTGGATCACACCGCGGCCAACATAGCTATCGATAGAGTGACCGTAATAATTTGACGTAATTTTTATTTCGGTAGGTCAATAGAAAGCGTATGAGAGGGCGTTTACTAGGGACGGGACGTATATTGTTTTTGATATATAAACAGTGGAACATAATGTGAAAACAGAATTAAAATATAACAGGGAGATAGGATTAAGTGACGTGTCTCAGTTTAGCTTCAGTGTCACTGCGAACAATAACATGGTTAAAACTTCCATGCGCAGCATGTTACACCCGCTTCGCCAACCTTTTTGGAAGAGATCATTTTCGTTTTATTTACCTAATAACTAGTCATTTCTACGTCGACCGCTTCATTGTCACTGTTATCTATAAAAAACCTTTAAGACGCAGCATTTTAGACGTGTGATTCACTAATCGACACTTTACCCCAGCGCGGCGAGATCGTGGGCTTCATTAGCACTGTCAATATCGTAAAACGTTCTGTTTGTTGCCGGCTGTTCTAATCAGTTTTTGTTCGTTTTTAAGCCAGTATTTCTTCCAACGTTTTGTAATTCTACAAAAAGGACAAATCCGTAATACCGCCTCTCCCTGACTAAAGAGAAAATGTGAGGTCTAGCTTGATTCAAAGCGGGAGAGGTCTGCAAAATAAGCTTGACCTTGGTCGTCACGAACGGTTAGTAGTAGTAGTAGAAGTTAATCTTTATTTATCCACGGTACAAAATTCGTCAGCTTTAAAAATACCTAAT
>JAEMPF020035365.1:0-11144 GCA_022496165.2 Catalaphyllia jardinei | reverse complement strand
CATCCTTAGCTTCAATCTCATATGTTAAGCTATCTGTATCTGTAAATAGCAACTTGGCTTTACTTCCATATTTATCTTTAATATAATTGTAATGGAAATCATACATCAAAGTCTTACTCAAATCTAAGATACACATCCCCACATATGCTGGTCTGTTCAGAGTGAGGGTTTCTTTTATTTTATGTACAGCCACCAGATTCTTATTAAAGATCTTACTACTGACATAGGTTGGCTTACTGGTTAATTTTAATAATTTCTTTTCATCAGTAACTAATCTAACATCTACTCGCTTTCTGATATTCTCCATTGTTTTACCGAATACACTGTTATTCATCAGTTTGAAGAAATCCTTTTCAAAAGCATTTTTAGCATTTTTCCGTTTCTCAGTATTGAAATCGATATACTGTTTTAACCAAGGGGATTGATTAAACTTTAGTACTCGATGTACTTTGGTAACCTTCAAACCAAGATCCATATATAACTGAAGGTTCCTATAATGTAAAACATACTTTTCTTTTTTCCTTAAGGTTGGTATAAGCTTGTGAACCAAACCAGTTGATATATTATATTTTTTCAGATATTTTTCTACAGTAATCAGATAGCATATCATTTGTTACTTTTACCTTTTCTGGTCCCAGTGGGTAGTCATTGTGTAGGTCATGTAGTTCTTTTGGGTATTCTAAGTCGACTTCTAATATCAATCCTTTCTTACTGTTTTCTCTATACTTAGCTAAATCCAATTCATCAATCTGTTTTTGTGTCATCCATCTGAATCTTCCTGTGGGTAGATACTGACTCATAGCCCAACCGTATAAGTTATTTGCATCAAGATACATGATATACTTTGAGGGCGCTTTCATATTGTATTTTTTCATATATTTATTATTTGCTTTACCATAACGATTAGCAATATAACTGACACCACCTCGTAAACCTTTTTCAATAAACTGAAACATATCAATATCAGTCATGAGTTCTAATTTGATATTAGTCATCTTTAGCATGGCATCCCATGATAAACCAGGAGAGGTGAAATAATGGCATGGGTCCAACTTATAATATTCAAGACATGTTTTCCTGAAATTCTCAAATACATCTGCTAATAATAGGATATCTGATTTCAAATATAAGTCATGATACTCACCCATATTCTTCAAATTAAATTTATTCCAAACATTTTGTGCGTGTTTATAATCTTCATCAGATATATGTTCACTATTTAAAATACTGTAGAATTCTTCTTTTTGATGGTAGTTGTTCTTTAAACTTATTAAAACTATCCATATAGTCATAAGGATAAACTCCTTTTCTAGTCATCAAATCTAATTTTTTACCTTCAAATACTTCAGAGGTATATTTTAATGATTCTTTTGGCATATTGCTCACTAATTTTTCTAGACTGGAGCTCATGAATTGGAAACTATCAAGGAAAACTAAGCTATTACCAAGCATGAACGCCATATACTTTTCCATATTATTAGGGATGGCATTGAGGGTAATCTCTTGCTCCTCACCTTTCTTATTTTTATAAACATATTTCTTAACAATGGCTCCAATCTCTTGCATAATGAAGTGAGAGTCGTAACCACGGAGATTATGGAATATAACAGGTATTTTTACTTCTTCTGGTTTTACTCTGAGTTTTAAATTGCAATCTTGATGAGCAGATCCTCTATATTTACCAGTGATATGACAGTGGTCTCGAACTTGAATATCTTTATCAGTATATTTTTTATCACAAATATGACATTCTTCAGCTTTTTGAAATTGCTTTTCATCTTCTTTTGTCATTTTCAATGGTTTATTAAATTCTTTTTTCATCACTGTCTTACAATATTTGACTTCTTCCAACATAGCTTCCATGAATTTGAAAACTGCCTTTTCACCTCTATACGTTTTAACAGTTTTGCTATATTTATCTTTTAACAACAGACAACCTTATAACCGTAGCCACAATCTGTGTGCTTCCTGGTATACCTCTGTAAATGATTTGTTGTCATTGGGTTGGCAACCAGATATCTTTTCAGTGATAGCTTCAAAGTCAGCGTAAATCACAAATGGCACAGGCTGTTGTTTATTATGATTATTATATTTTAGGATATTGTTATCAGGATCAGGCATTTTTACTGCTTGTGCTCCATTAATTTGAATACAATTATCTCTATGATTGTTCAAGACTATTTCAGAGCTGAAACACTGAAGGCAATACATGCAGAAGTGCTTCCTTTCTTTATGCTTTGTTTGGTTATACATAAACCTGTCAAAGACTTCAATTAAAACATAATGTTTATTTTTATTTTCAGTTATCAATAATAAATTCATATGTCTGTCATATTTTTCTTTTGACACATAAATGGGATATGGCTGTTTGTTTTCATATCCAAATACATTAACATTAATCTCATTTTGCTTTTCAATTTTATTATACTGCTTTGTTGTTATTGGGAATTCAATTCCAGAGTAGTCTAAATTTTTAACATATTGTTTATCCGATTTTTTAATCCTCTGTGGATCTTTGTCTTGAGGATTTAATCGTCTGACGTGACACCATCGGAAGCATTCATTATCCTCGTTTTTCATATTAATCAATCCTTTTTTATGATGTCTGAGTTCTGAGGGTAGTTTAATATATGATGAGCCTTTCATTGGCTTATACTGTACAATATTAATATAATGATTGTCAACAGATTCAATGGTCCAACCCGAACCTTCAGAAATCCATTGAGCTATCATATTTAAGATTTGTTGTTTTGATAATTGTAATGCTTCATGGTTTTCTGTGTTATTAATAATGGTAATAGGTTTGCTATTGAAATGAGCGGTTTTGTATATTATTTTATCATTTGTTGATTTTTTGAATGTCACTTTGAGTGTTTCAACAAATTTTAGACCTTTCATAGATGTTAGCATCTTAACAATATGATATTCAACTGCTTTTCTTGAGTTTTGCAGTTGATTAAGAGGATCTTTATTATTTCTAATGCTGATTTCATAGGATTTTGTGTAACCCTTTAGAGCTCTAGCAGTTTCCTCAATTTTAGTCCTTGGTAGTGGTACTGGTTTTTTAGTCCTTGGTAATGGTACTGGCTTATCCCTAAATTCTAATGGTGGATCAATAATATTGTTTTCATATTCTTGTACCATCTGTTTTACATTTTTCCTTGGTAATGGTACTGGCTTATCCCTAAATTCTAATGGTTTGATCAATAATATTGTTTTCACATTCTTGTACCATCTGTTTTACATTTTTCCTTGGTGAAGGTGTTGGTATGTCTTGTGTTTCAACCAGTTGTTACATATTTTGCTGAAACAATTGTTTTATTTTCTCATTCTGCTTCAATATTAAATTAATCAGTTGAGATTTGGTTAGTTTTGAGAGATCGCGGTTGTTCATACTATATGTTGAGATAATTTTTTTCCATTTTTTCTATAATTTTATAATGTGCCAAGTCTTTAAGTCACTTTCGAATTCAAGATTTTTTTGAAAATTATATAAAGGTTTGGTTATAATTTATATTATAATGACAAAAATTATAGTTAACGATTGCGTTTAAACTGCTCATCCAATTTATAATCTATATGCTGGTTCCAAAGATGGAAACATCATACATATCATCAAACAAACACCCAACAAAGGAAACAAGAATCATAATGGTTACATGATTTGCCTCGTGAGAAAACATGGTCAATCAGGTCGTAAAAGGTATTGTGTCCATCGATTCATCTGGGAATGTCATAATGGATTGATACCAGATGGAAAGGTGATCGACCACATCAATAATAATAAGGAAGACAATCGATTATCTAATCTCCAACTTATAACACAACAAAAGAATTGCAAAAAGTCAGCAAAGGATCGGGATTATACTTTTGTTTCACAAAATCATAAGAATAAAAAATGTGTGAAAGCAATAAATAAGAGCACCAACGAAGTGTTATATTTCAACAGCATGTACGCCATCCAGCAGCATCTTCAAATAAATGCTGGTATCGTCAAAATGGCTTGTGAAGGTATCAACAATTGTAAATCAGGTAAATCAAAGAAGGATGGTCATTCTTATACATTTGAATATATCAAACAAGAGGACTTTCCAGCTGATTACAAAAAATCAGCTAATATCAGACCGCGAAAAGTATCAGATGAGGATAAAAAGAAACACCAATTGGAATGGTGGAATAAAGAATACAAATGTCCTAGATGTAGTAAAGTCATCAAAAGTAACACTAAGTATAAGCACATCAAAAAGTGTAATAGACAAAAATAATAATATTTTTGGCTATCATTAATAGCAAAAATCAGTATTGAAAACTGCAATTCATGATATAATATGATAATCATACTATATCATCTTATCAGTATAAGATTATATTATTTTCATATATTTCCTAAATCCTTCATTGGAATCCAGCTATTAAAATCATCACTATACCCCTTCCACTTCACCAGAGCTTGTTTTTTCTTATAATCTCTGCGAATGACTTTATCAATTCGGAATACATCCTGTTTGGCTTTTAATAATTCAGGTTCATAAAAACTCCCTTGTATGTATTCATCATTGAGATCTTTTATTTTGTATGTTATTGGATTAGTGTATTGGATATTATCAACTATGAACACTTCTTCTGTCCAGTTTGGTGTATAACCCTTATCAAACACATTCCGTTTATACTTAGATATTCGGACCTTATCACCTATTTTAAATTTTGGTTTCTGTTTTGATGTTTCCATATCACCGTATAAATTGAAGTAAACTATGCCCTCATTCTTTTTCTTTGAAGCTTCATCTGGTGTCATTTTTATGCTTGAATGTTTTGTGTTGTTGTATTGTTTTACTAGTTTAGGTAGCATGTCTAGATACATTGTATTACCTTGAACTGTGAACTGCTTCCACATTTTAGATTTAATTGTCCTATTCCATCTTTCAACTACTGATGACTTCTCTTCATTCTCAGTTGAGTACATTTGTATCCCATTTTTCTCTAATAGGTCTTTCAAATGTTTGTTATAGAACTCTTTTCCCTTATCAACCCATAGATATTGTGGTTTTCTACCTTCCTTGAATATTGTTTTGAATGCTTCAGTGACAGATTCACCTTTTTTACCTTTCAATGGAACGATCCAACCATATTTGCTGAATACATCAATAACCATAAGAAGATATCTGTAACCTTTGTTCCATTTACTGAACTGCTGCATTTCAACTAGATCACTTGCCCATATTTCATCGATATGATTTGTGATTACACGCCGCCGAGTGAAATTCCGTTTTATGGGTGTATGTAACTCATCAGCTAATTTTTCTTGCCAGTTTTCTTCACTCGACGGCTTTTCCCGTTTTTTGACTTCACACCCATGCCTAATTTTGACTTAGCTGCTATAGCATTTCTAGCAATAGTATGCCCCCATTGTCGATCTTTCCAAGGAATTGCATCAAGAGCTTTAACCATCTTACGATCAGCTTCATTCTTACACTTCACTTGATCACTTTTTTGGTTTATTACCACAAACTGAGTAATCAACATCATGCTGCATACTGACTGCATCTGTTCTACCTGTTGGTTGTTGATATATCTCAAGTATCTGACCAGTATTGGGATCATACCTCAGTTGCTCTTCAAGAGGGTTTCCAGGTCCTGTATACTTATGTCCAGGCATCACAAAACCCTTTTTTGGTGCAACCTTGAGAATAGCATTATGGATGTCTAACCCTCTACCATAACCTTTCCATTCAATCCATGAGTTGGATGATCTACTGCCTCCAGCATCTCTATAAGCTTTGTATTGTCTCTTGTATTCAGCAACCAAAGCTCTACCCTCTTTTGCACTCACTTCAGGTCCTTTAAACAATCCAGGTGCAGTGAGAACATTCCAAGCTTTCTTCCAATCTACAAATGGAAATGGTATTGGTAATCCTTTACCACTATGTGTTGGATCCAATTTTTTTGATAAATCTGATGTGAAACTGTCCAAAGCTTGATCAAGATATTGGTTAGCCGTCTCTTTTATTTTTTGTTTGACTATATCTGATTTAACAGCCTTTGCAGCAAGATTGAATAAACATTTAACACCACTTTTAAGCAGTTGTTCTCCTAGTAAGCCCCCATCTTGTGAGGGCTTAATTAGTTTTTTTGGTTTTTAACAAATTTAGTCTTTGTTATCCCACATTCAACACAAGTGCATTTCAACATCATACGCCCATTTTTAGCTTGAACATATCGTTCACTGCCTGGAACGCATTCAGTTTGCTTTTTCTGTTTAACACAATATGATTTCACCATTTATATATATATTTTATATTGTTTTTATATGGCTGATATTATGACTAATATTATTAAAAAAAATACTCCAAATGCTGCTGCCCCAGTTTGTCTTAATTCCTTCAATGTTCTCATTTTATATATATAATTCAGATATTTTTGAAATACTTCATAATAAATATCTCATTATCCATTGTATCATGTATATTGAACACTTTTAATAAATCGTGATACGACTTCCCCTTATTCATTTCATTCAAAAAGTATAAACAAAAGTATCCACATGTGGTTGTTTTTGTATTCTGAATCTGATTATTTTGATGAAGCAGAGTTAAATTCTTTCTTTTCGCATGATTTACCATTTCTTGAAAAGGAGGCATACCAAAACTATCAAAATAATTTATCACACCATCTTTTACATAAGTAGCTACCCAATGGCTTCCACTCATATATAATGGTTCAAGATTGTAAATAAATAATGCTTGGTTGTGATTATGTGGAACATAACCATCTCTTGATAAAACATCATTGATTGGGATGTTGAGATATCTGCACCATTTTAGTAGATCATGATTGCTTAATGGTATATGTTTATGAAATTTTGGTTTTACAATATTGCCCCCACGAGTGGAATGTTGTTGAACGGGCTGTTTGGACCTAGAAGGAGACCTTCTCCTTCCTTTTTTTTTTGTTCTTTTTTTCTTTCTTTTTTCTTTTAAATCCTACAAGGGCCTCAAGATGGCGTTTTTGTTTGTTTGTGAGTTTTGCATCTAAGAATGCTTTTAATATTGGTTGAGGGACACTTTCAATTCCATAATATCTGATTTGACCTTTATTTAAACATTGATCCATTGTTCCTTTAGTTCTATTTTTTGGTGTCTTTCCAATTCCACAATATGGACCCTCTGATTTTTTGGTTCCGTAACCGATTGTATTATCCCATGACCCAAAAAACGGTGGCGGCCTATATACACCCATTCTCGGAGCTCCTTTTCCACCTTTTGGTGGTGCTCCAACTTTGGGGGCACCTCTTCCAGTCAAAGCTTTTAAAACCATTGGAATCCCAATACTGGCAAGTAGAGTACCAAGGAAACCACCAGATTGTTTTTTTTGTTGGTCGTATATGAACACCTGAACCTGATTGAAGAGCGCCTAATATATCTTTCTTCTGTTTTGCAGTTAGTAGGTGTTTGTTTGCAATAAGCTTATCAATTTTGTTTTGTGGAATGAAGAAACCACCTTTCTGTACTCCTTTTCCAGATATCTTTTTAACAATTTGTTGTGCTCCTGCACTAGAGGCCCCTGCTAAAGCTGCTAATCCCATTGTTTTCGCAATTGTTGGTCCAAATGCACGCGCAAGAGCTAGAGCTGAAGTCAACAAACTGCCACCAACTTGCTTTCTGATATTAGTCTTGGAAAGTTTGATGTCCATACCTTTATTCAATTTCCGATTCTTCTCCAATCTCTTCTTCACTGTAGCTGGGACATGTAGAGTGTCATTTCCATTAAGAGAGTCATTAGTTAGCCTTATGACGACTGTTTCTCTTTTACTATAAGCATCACCAATCAATATTCTTCTTCTGATTTTTTGATAGTTTAACATTTATTGCAAAAAGCTGCGTCATTTCTTGTATATAATATATGTTCTTAAATTTTCTATTACAAAACATATCTGAATTAAGAATGTCTCATTTTTGCTTTTATACTATAACCAATTCATTTCCCACCTTGTCGATGATGATAGTCTCATCATATAAGACGACGGCGTGGACACGGAAAATTGCAGCACTATTTGCGCTCAGTTTATACCTGAATATCAATTGCTTCGGGTCTCTAGTTACTTTTTCTGTTTGATAAAACAAATCAAAATATATGATAGAATAGAGAGAGTTGTAATTAGACATATTGAGTTGGGTACCACTATTGTAATTATTCTTTCTCATTCCATATGACATCACATCGTTGAAGATCCTTACTTTTGATTCTGTATCGTATTCAGTTTCTGGATAGAATACTCCATTTCCATATCCCAATCTACATGACGAGAGACTGCTATTATTATTATCCGCATTCAGTTTGAAAGTATCAAAGTGGTAAGGATTTGTATCTTCATTGTTTGTTTTATTTCGTTGGAGGTAAACAAAGACGGAAACAACATTGTCAATACTTGGTGATATCTGGAAGAATCCACTGCTCTGTGTTGGATTGGAAGCTGAATACAATTCTCTTTTATACATCCAAGAACCTTTTGACAAAAAGGATGCAATAAACTTATCGTATAAAGTGTCCTTTGGTACTAGTCTCGGAACCCAAAGTAAGAATCTATTAACAACCACTCGACTAGCAGCTGCTGCGGCTGCCTTATATATTAATTCTTCGTCATTCTGTAACTGTATATCGAACTGAAGTTGCATTGGGACCAACATTTTATCATGTAACTCTTCAAAGAAACCGTATCGATTAAGAGGTATAATTACATTAACATCTTGGGAAGCATCCTCAGCTCCACCACCTTCACCAATTCTTTTCGTTAAATTTCGTCTAGCCTCAAATCCTGTATTTCCAGCAGCAGTCATATCAGCCAAATTTGCTACATCCAGATACCAAAAACTATCTTTAGCCACCGATCTGCTGAAATCATCACTGTATTCCAAGAGGTTCTTAACAAAAGTTACTTTATGAAGATTATCAGTTTCGTATACAATCTTACCAGCACTTTTTATTGTCAAATGGTCAATTAATGAATGAGCTCCATTAATAACTGTTGCCCGGGTTGCATTTGGAAGACCTGTACCATCAGCCAATACCTGTAACTGAAACTGCACCTCAAAATAAGCATTATACCAATCATAGAACGCAGACCTGTCATTGATTGTGAACTTGTACCCATTTTTTTGTTGGCGTTGACCATTAGCTGGGATGTTAATAACATCATTCAGTTGAAATCGAACCAACTCATATCTTTGCAAATATTCACTTGTTCTGAAAGCCATTATATTAATATATTATATAATTTTACCTCCTTCTTTTCAAACCTGATCCTGATATCAGTCTATCAATTATCACATCTGTACTTTCTTCTCGCTGTGATGGAACTATTTTAGCTCTTTTTCCTACATCATCAATTCTCATATTCCTAAGCTTTTTCATTATCAAGTCTCCTGACTTCTCAGATGTCTTTTTACCCACCCTTTCACCTACTGGTTTTAATGCTTTCTCACCTGATTTCTTGGCGAACTTTTTTACAACAGATGACGCGGCACTCTTCATTGGTTTGAAAATATTATCAACGATAATTCCTGATCCTACATGTTTATCCACAAAAATACCAAGTTTTGGATGATAAACCCTAGTGAATTCAAATGGTTTCATTATAATATTATGTTATATTATTCTATCCTTTTTAGAATTAATGAAAAAGATGTATCAGCTCCATTCAGGTTAATTAATCTCCTTTTTCCATCTGTAATGTGTATCCTGATACTATTTATACTATTCTTGTTGATTGGATTAAATGTAACTCTTCTTGGTTCAATTGTAAAAGAGTAACTAGGTCGAAGCACACTGGTTGAAAAGGAATAAATGATGTCTGAATCTTGACCGTCTACAAATGAATCATTGATAAGGTCGCAGTGGATATTAAGAATGTCTGTATCTTGACTGAGATTAGGCACTTTTGGTCCTATATTCCGTTCACTCTTCAATATTTCTTTATTAAACCCAATTAATTCGTTGAAATTGCTTGCAGTTAAATCAAGTTGATAATTCTTGGCTAATATGACTGTAACCCTAAATGTTGTATTATCAAATTCGATAGTGATAGGATACTCATTATTATTAGCACCATCTTTGACAATCTTCGTTATGTCCTTGATGTATGTATCAAAATCAATATAGTTCCAGACTCCTTCTGGGAAAGTGATGTTGTGAAATGTTGAACCATTATCAGAGCTGTACTTTATTAGCTGATTGTTGTATGATGAATTTACATTGAACCATGTGAATGACATGTTAATGATTCGGTTCAAGCCAACTACATATTGGGAATTTCTATCCAATACTAGGGGCCTGTTGAATTTAGTTGTAAAATCCTGAGGAGTATTGTTTCCTTGATATTTGACTTTGTATGATGATAAAACAATCTCACGATCCATTTATATAATAACTTTACATAATTATACTTTGAAATACTGATTATACAATTTATTAAATTGTTGTCTATTGATTGTTGACATTCTCAATAATGTGTCCAATATACTAACTCCTGTATTTCTCATCTTAATTGATGTGTTGCCTGCAATGATCTCTCCAATAATCAATTCCAATTGATTTAAAATCTGCTTTACATCATTAAAAAACACAACATTTCCACCTCTCTGTTTTCTTCTTCGACCTTTTATCCCTAAACCTTTCTTTGTTTTCAGTGTTTTCAGTTCAGCATCAAGATGTGCAAGGTAGTTATTCAATACAGATCTTCGATCATCTATTACTTTCTTCGACATCTGCATAACAGCTTCGTTTATCTTCCCACTCTTGTATTTTTTGTAACAGTGGCCTTATGACCTGTTAATTTTTGCCTTTCTTTTACAGCATTCTTCCTCACCTTGTTGAGATAGGTAATATTTTTTTTGTCTGTCATCTCAGGTTGATTCAATCTATAATTAATATCTTCATAATTACTAAGACCCATATTATCCAAAATTTGATTTTCTAAATCATAATCACTAATTGTATAATCAACTTCTTCATCATCGGCGTATTCAGGTGGTTGATCCAGTTCGGTTGACTGCTTTGGAAAATATTGGGGATTGACAAATATCTCCTTCTTCCCTTCAATGATATGGAAAGCCATAGCTGTCTTATGTGGTTGTTTATCATTATTTTAT
>JAEMPF020035364.1:0-5000 GCA_022496165.2 Catalaphyllia jardinei | reverse complement strand
CTCACACTCACTTAAAATTTCTTTGTCTGTAGTGACGAAAGTTTCATTTTCCAGTTTTAATTGGCTTATTGCCCCTTGGTTGTAATGTCGTTTCTCTAGGCTGAGAAAGTATTTTGTATTTTTTTCACCTTCATTGTGCCACTTGCATCTTGCCCTCAAAATTGAACCTTTCGTTCGGTATTCAATTATTTTCTCCAGTTCTGATTTTTTGGTATCTAAAGCGTTTAAAGTATTTTCCTTATCTTTTTCCTTCATGTTGCTGGTTTCGATTGAGCGTTGCAGGCTGTTGATTTCTTTTTCGATCTCTTCTTCACGTCGTGACATTTTTGCTTTTTTAATAGTTGAGTATTTCAAAGACTGTTTTCTTATATTCAACTTTATCATTTCCCACATAAGAGCATCATTGACGAAAGTATCCTTTTGGTATTCTTCCTGTGTGTCCTTAATTACTGCCCGTATTTGGTTTATATAATCCATTTCTGTTAGGAGCGAAGTGTTGAGTTTCCAGAAACCAGGGCCTCTCATATTCGAGTGGGTAGCAACCATGATTTCTATTAGGGAGTGATCTGTTTTATACCCAGTTAGAATATTAGCGGACGTAATGTTGCACATTAGGCTTTGAGTTACAAGGAAAAAGTCTAGACGGCAATGGATTTCTGGCCGTTTGCGCCGCCAAGTATATCGGCGAGTGTCCGGATTCAATATTCTCCATGCGTCCAGCAGATCAAATTGAGCGCAGAAATCTTTCAGTGTTTTCACTGATTCTGTATGTGTTTTGGCGAGACCGCCTTTTTTATCAAAATCTAGATCCAAGACCAAGTTGAAATCTCCTCCGATTATTACCTCGTCACATTTAAAGTCATTTAAGTGATCAAAAAAATTCAGAAAGAAACTTGGATCATCGTCATTAGGTGCATAGAGCACAGCCATTGTCACGCATTTGTTATCGGCTATGATGTCGCAAATGATAAATCTTCCATTTGGGTCCGAGTATGATCGTTGGAGTTGGAGGTTGAAATTATTATTGAATAAAATAGCAACTCCTCCTCTAGCACTGGTGCAACAACTAAAAAGGGTTTTATAACCCCATTCGGCAGACCATACAGAAATTGTGTTTTCCGAGCAGTGCACTTCCTGAAGCATGTAAATTGAGTAGTTTTTCTTTCTTAGCCAGTTAAACATTTCCCGCCTTTTTAATCTGTCTCCAAGACCCCTCACATTAAGGGAGCACACTTTTAGGTCCATAAAAAAAATAGGCGAGAGTTATCTATCGGAAAAGCCATGCAGTAAAAGCGTACAATGATTATTGTGATTATTACAACTAAGCGCGATGTTTGTAGTTTTGAACTAGCAGAACACATATAACAAAGTGTGAAATAAAGCACATAAAAACAACTCAATGTTGATTTGAGTCCCAGCGGGATTGTTTACTATTGTGAATGAAGCGAGCTCGTTAGCCATTTTAAAGCAAAAATTTGCATACGATAGATTTTTAGCTAAAAACAAAAACAACAAAGTAAGGGAGATATGGAAGAAAAATAGGTTATTTTAAATACTCTGGGATATTTCTACAATCGTATTTTTCATTGTTAATGAAGAGATAGCGTCCAACAACTTTTGCGTTCGAAAGTCCCTCGGTTTCTCTTGCCTTTAACATCGCTTTAATCAAGACCTTTCTTTCCTCCTGAATCGCTTTTGCAAAGTCTTCAGTTATGTATGCATCTGGGTAGTTTGGCGAGTGCTTAATCCTACCTTTATGTTGCCAAATTAGATTTCTGTCTTCACGGCTGATGAAGCGGGCAATTATAGGCCTACATCTACTTTCTATTTTCTTGCCTTCAGTGGTTAAGGTTACCGTGCACCTTCAGATCGATAATTTTCTTCAAATCTGGATTTTTGAGTCAAAATATTGGTCGAAGTGTGTTTTTTAATTCTTTCAAAACAATTATTGAAAAAGACTAAATTTTGGCGGAAAAAATTGCAGTTTCACGTTTACACCGGAAGTAAAAGTTTACCCCTTCATTGACAGCCCTATGATGTTATGCAATCAACCGAGACGACTTTCGCGAGATTAGAACTGGCTACTCAGTTGATCAGCTATCAGCCACCACGCAAGCATCTTCCTTGGTATAATTATTTTAGGTATGAATAAACCTAGACCGTGGAAATGTCCGTGGACCAGTTTGAAGAAGCGAGAAACGAACCAAAATTGAAAATACAGCAATGAACGAACAAGCGGAAGTTAGTTGGCAGAAGTTGAAGCTACGGCTATCTGGGATCAAGCCTGCAAAAGATCGAGTCGAGAGTTTTAACTTACAAAGGCGCTGTAAAGATAGTACATGTTCTTTCTGGCTGACTTGCCTCTTCTTATCCAATCCGACGTGCTTTTCTCCAACATATCAGCTGAAGGGTTTCCGTCGAATCTACCATAAATAAACGACGTTCTTGCCGTTTCGCATGGTGATCCATCATATAATACCTTTCCCTTTACCACTGAAAACTGTAAATTGAAAATTCAGCGGAACATTCGGGTGTTGTTAGTTTATCACGTCCCCGCGTCCCCGAGTACCACGTCCCCACGTCCCGGCGTTTCGGCGTCCCAGCGTCCCACGTCCCCGAGTCCCACGTCCCGGTGTCCCCGAGTCCCACGTCCCCGCGTCCCACGTCGCGGCGTCCCCGCGTCCCACGTCCCTGCGTCCTCGAGTCCCACGTCCCCGCGTCCCCGCGTCCCCGCGTCCCCGCGTCCCCGCGTCCCAAGTCCCAAGTCCCCGCGTCCCAAGTCCCCGCGTCCCAAGTCCCCGCGTCCCAAGTCCCCGCGTCCTCGCGTCCCAAGTCCCACGTCCCCGTCCCACTTTTAGTCACAGCCGGCCAAACGGGCCAGAAATTCTAAAAAAATCTCATGTAATAATCGAAACGGAATTTCATCCCGGGCTGAAAAGCAGGAAACAATATGGCAGCCACTAGGAAGCAGAAACGATTTCAGTGGAATCAATGCGATAACAGAGAGAATCTTATTCATTATCTCGCTAATTTCAAAGCTCAGATATAGTATGAGAACATCGACTTCAATGCAGATAACGTTAAACAGTACGACGTGGCCAGGAAAGCCATGAACTCGGCGAGCTTGAAGATATCTTCTCTTTCTTTACAAATACGTCTTTCTAACTGAGAGATATACAGCCAAAAACTGTTTCGCTACAGTTCCATCATCTTGTAGGCTGTTACCATCCAAAAAAGTTGAAAATTGAGCGCCGTCAAAAGACCAAACTGCGAGAGAAGCAATGCGCTAATTTGTTTCCAGATCGGCTTCGTCCACAAGAGATCTGGGAACGAGATTAGCAATGCGCTTATTTTCACGATTCGTGTTCTCGGCGCCATTTTGATTCTTCTGAGACTCTTCACGCGCAATTTCATATTTGGTGCCGAGACTAATAATTTCAGTCCTGGCTGAAGTTCGTCATGTAATCACAACAAAACAGCCCGGGCTCAAATTCGCCATGTAATCAGGCCCTTAGCTTAGTATAATTTAGTAATTTAAAACATGGTAATTGTTGTCAATTTTGTACAGTAAGCTTATTACAGTCGTATTGTGTATTGTTTAGTAAAAAAAAATACATTCCTAAAAAAAGAAAAATCCATATGTAGAGCAAATTTCCCCTTGTCAATCTTTACTAAACTTTTTGGAACGTAAATTTACAATAGCAGCTTCCAGCAACTTCACCTTTGTCATCAAAAACGTTCCCAATGCGTATTACAAAAGCCAACAATTGGTCTTAATTACAGTTAACTGTTATTTAAGATAAGAATTGTAATAGAAATGTCAAGTGTAATTTTCAGCGCAACAATCGCAGTCCTAGAAATGACAAACAATACATGTGCCTGCAATATTTAAGAAATAGAAAACATGTACCGTGTTTGTATCGAGTTATACAAACACGAGTGGAAGTTTGGGAGAACGAGAAATGCTGTGGGAACACGAGCCGCAGGCGAGTGTTTCCACAGCTTTTTCGAGTTCTCCCAAACTTTCACGAGTGTTTGTATAACTCGATACAAACACGGAGTACATGTTTTCTATTTCTTTTAGAAAACACCGCGACGAGAAAAAGGAAAACAACTTGTAAACTTTGATTATCAAAATGTAAATTCTCTTTGCTCGCGCCATCACTACGTCAACAGCGCGCGCTTAGTTCTGTCTCCATCGAGTTATACAAACAGGCTTTTTGACCAATCAGCGCGCGTGCTTCCTTAGGACTGTTTTCTAATAACTAATACAGGATTTCTGTAGCTTTACTACTGGTCAGCAGTTTTTACAGATGATGGAAGGACATCATTTGCATAAATCTGTAAAAAGTGAACCATTTAGATTGCTTACACAAGCTCAGTTTTAATCAACATTGACATAAAAATAGGAAGAAAAAGCTAAACACTTACGGTAGTTTCATTAAATTCTTTTAAAAATTAATTGTAACAAGGTAACATCTCTAATGGATTTTGGAAGCTCGTTCCATGCCTTGGCTCCACGAAAGGAGGAGAGAAGGAGAGAAATCTGTGAAATGTCTTGATTGACTGTAATGTACAAGATGTGCTATGGACAAATCTGTGAAATAGTGTTTTTTTCTAGCTAACTTTTGTTTGTATTTTTATATTTGTATTATTGTAAACTATGTTATGTTAAGTTGTATCTCTTCTGTAAACAGTGTAAAATAATAAAAACTTGAAAAACTTGAACTTAACTTGATATTGATGCAAATAGTTGTTTGTGTCCTCACAATTATAGTGGAGGTGTTACCCGTTCAAATGATAACTTCAGCTTCCATTACTATCAACGATATTTTTTCCTTTTTTTCTTGGAACTATTAGATCTTGGAATAGCCTCCCTAAAGACATAGTTGTTGAAAGTACTTCTTTTGGAGTCATTTAAGACTAAGACCTGTGTACATTTTAATGATTGAAGTTTTGTATGCGTCTTTACTGTTATTGATCATGAATTTTGTCATAAC
>JAEMPF020035363.1:0-11151 GCA_022496165.2 Catalaphyllia jardinei | reverse complement strand
GGTGCCATGTTAGTGCAATGAGCTCATGTATGAGCAAGGAGAGTTGCCAAGGGTTTCTGTGACACAAATATTTGTTTGACAGGCAAAAGTATCTAAACGCCCTCAGTGAGGAGGGATGAATCAATGAGTCACTGGTCAAATTGTTCACCTGATTAGCCTTGGTTTAGCTTGCTTACTGCCGGTTAACTTTCCAAAACACGATATATACAAGAAAGAACCATTCATGGTTCATGATATACAAGAAAGAGTCCTCCATCATTCCTCTCAATTCATGACTACTCATCGATTCATGAGTCACAAATGCTTTGCTCAGCGATAATTCCACTGAGGCAGTTAATCAGTGTAATTATGCTAACAGCGTTACTAGTATTTGCTGTCTCTTTTCTTCACTCGGTTTACAGTTGGCTTTTGTCGTGCAACACTGCTAAGGATCATCTACTATGACGTCAACTGCAAATCACTTACCTCGCGAAAATCGGTCCACGTAATGGCGCAAATGTATCAGACTATTTTTACATTTACGTGTTAGTCTGCCGGAACCAAGGGCCAAAATGAATAAACATAGAAATGAGAAGGTCCTTAAAAGGGCCCTGTGCCACCTGCTTCCTGAACTTTCGTTTCCGGTCGCGTTGCTATGTTACGAATGACAGGTCAGCTCGTTGCTAAGGATCTTGTCCGCACGTGTATAAGATATAAGTTGAGTTTGGTAAAAACGTGAGCGGTGAAAAGAGATGTTGTCCAGAGTGAATTCGCGAATAAAGTTGTCCAAAATCGAACCAGCAGAGTTTTATCGTCGCCCATCAACGACATTTGGTCCAACGAGCCGGATATTGTGAAATCAAGCGAAAAATCGCCGAGCCAAGCTGTAGTCAGCCGGGAAACGACGTGTAACTGTGTGAAATTTATCATCGAACCGCGGGGTTCAATATTGTGGAGTCATTCAAGTCGTGCCAAGATGAGTGCCTCAAACAGAGAAGAAGGCAAAACACCTCAACTGTTCACGCCAAGTGAGTCTACTACTTTAAGTAAACTTTCCGTTTTAAGAAAGAAATTGCGAGCTGAGAAGTTGGCCTTGGAACTAAAAATAGCCGAGCAAAGTTCGCAAATGAGATCGAGTGTCTACGAGCCGAACAACAGAAGCGTGCAAAGCTTCAAAAGAAAGCTGAATAATCAAGATTAGAAGATGTCATCGCCCAAGACGATGGTATGTCAAATAAAGGTGATATTGTTGAGGGGTTAAGTGAATTACCTTCAGACGGTGTGAACGATCGGGTCTCGCACTTAGACCTGGAAATTAAGGAAGGAATTACATCAACCAAACTGGAGGTGAAGCTGAGTTGAAAACCTCTGCTACAGGACACCCTAGCGTGCAAACGTCAGAGATAGATCAGTTGTTTGAAAAAATGCTTCCAGCCTTTCGTTAAACCTAACGTGCAGAAGTTCAATGGAAATCCACTAGAGTACTCAAAATTCAAAGAAGCATTTAAAGTTGAAATGGATAAAAAGGAAGTTTATGATACAACGGAGAAGCTTAAATTTCTGTTGAGATTCTGTGGAGGGAAGTGCAAAGTCATGTCTAGCGAAATTCATGCCAGGTTCAGATAAATACGAGGATGCATGCACTGCGCTCCGGGAGCGTTTTGGTCGTGTCGACACAATGGTGTCAGCTGCGAAGAAACGTATAGATCAATTTCGGACCATAGTGAAAGAAAATAGTGTGCAGATCAGGCAGTATCAGGGAATTGTTTCTAAATTGATAGGCATTTTCAAAGACCATAACGTTCTTCACGAGCTTAGCTCGCAAGTCCCTGAAGCAACTGTTTCTAAACTTCCTGCACGCCTTTGTGGCAGATGGGCCGAGTTTGTTGAAGGAAAATCAAAATTATCAACCTGGGATTCATTTGCCAATTGGCTTGAGAGAGAGAGGGAAAAATTAGTGAGTCCAAGCAGCGATGGATGCCAGAGAAGAGAGAGTGGAAGCGTTCAGATACATCTAGAGTTGATAGGCGTAAGCCAGCTGACAAATCCCAACCTGGGCTGTTTGCAGGAGCCACAGGAGAATCTTTACGCGCTACCCTTGGAACAAAGAAGTGCCCAATTCACCATTCCACTAACCACACTTTGCAAGAGTGCAAACGTTTTCAGGGAATGTTGACTAGCGAGAAGGAAAAAGTTGTCGAGGAACATAAACTATGCTTATGTTGTCTTTTACCCGGTCATTGTCTGAGTAAATGTCGTAGTAAGAATAGATGTAAAGTTGAAAACTGTGACATGCGTCATCGTACCCTTGTACATGAAGTCGACTTGAAATTTATTGAACGGGCAAAAGCGAAACGTGAATCACAACAAGTACCAGAAGTTGAGAGAGACTCAGAGCCTGTCTCCCTGGAAGGTAAAGACTCGTCAGCACATCAGGCTGTGGAGCCTCTTGAGGAGTATCGACAATCAGCGTATACAGGTTGTGAGAGTGGTGGTCGTGCTTTGGTTGAAGTACTTCCCATAGATGTCTTGAAAGAAACAGGAAAACAGCAGGTGATGGCATTTCGTGACTCGGGCTGTAACACAACACTTATAGATGAAAGCTTGCGCTCTCACTTGGGCTTCGAAGCAAAGAGGTAGATCTGAAAATTCAAGGAGTAAATGCGCAGAAGTTGTTTACTTCCCAGCGCATCAGGAATGCCATGTCGCACGAGTCGGAAAAGAGGAAGGCAAATACTCCTTGCGAGACTTGACGATTCCTAACCTGAATGGTCCAGATCAGAAGCTGAAGTGGTCAACAATCAAGCACTGATTGTGACACTGACACGGGTCCAGTGCAACACATAATTGGAACTAACAACTCTAACTTGATTCCAACAAAACAAATTCTGAAACCCTCAGGTCAAACGGAACTTGACAGGGTACCTTATGCTGTTGAGACCCAACTTGGATGGGCGGTGACTAATTGGTTACCTGGTGACCGAAGAGTAGCATCTCCATACAGTGGGTTCAAAGTGTATGAAAGAAGTTCAGGTGAAGACGAGGAGCTGAAGCAGCAGGCCATGGCTCAGTCAGAGATAGAAACGTTGGGCGTGGTTAAGCTAGCTTATCAAGCCCGTTCGATTGAGAACAAGCGAGCATTGTCACTAATGGAAAAAACAACCTTTAAGAGTGAGAGTTGAGATTCGTATGTTTCAGGCCTACTGTGGAAAGAAGAGGAACCATCTCTGCCCAACAATTATGAAATGGCAAAGAGGAGGCTACAATCCCTAGAGAAGAAGTTTGAGAACTGTCCCGAGATCAGAGTGAGATATGCAAAGTCAATCCAGGATGACATTGAGAAGGGCTATGTGAAGAAACGGAGCGAAGAGGAAGTACAGTGCGATAGTAAAGTGACTTGGTACTTACCACACAGATTTGTCATCAATCCCAAAAAACCTGATCGCCTCAGAAGAGTCTACGATGCATCAGCAAAATTCATGGGACAAAGTTTGATGTTTTGCGAAGGAATAATTGCAATGGCTGCTGATGTGAAAGAAATGTACCATATGCTCCGTCTCCCTGATCGTGATAAGCCAGCATTGAGATTCTTATGGAGAGACTCTTTGAAAGAAGAACCAAGCGTGTATCAGTTCGAGAGAACAGTGTTTGGAGAAGTGCCTGCGCCATCCAGAGCGAACTACACTATGAGGCGAATTGTTGATGAGAATGGAGAAGATTTACCTCTGGGTGTGAAAGCTGTCTACCAGAACTTTTACATGGATGATGGTCTACCATCAACCGATTCTTGCGAGGAAGCTATTGAAATAAGGAAGCAGGTGACAGAGTTGCTGCGTCGTGGAGGTTTCCGCCTGCACAAATGGCTGACAAATGACCCAGACGTCATGGCAACAATCCCGGAGCAAGACCGATCTCCACGATTCCTCGAACTGAGTGAAGATAAGTTACTAACAGACAGAACATTAGGTGTCATTTGGGATGCCAAGGAAGATATGCTGCAATTTACCGGACGGAAGAATGAGCCAGGTACAACGAAGAGGAAGATCTTGAGCCAAGCATTCTCTGTTTGGGATCCGCGACGACTCCTCCTCCCATTCTCAATCAGAAGTAAAATCATCCTGCAGGATATAAATCGTATGGAGTAAGGATGGGATGGTGAATCGAAAGAAGCTGATCTTCGAGAGCGGCGTGAATGGCGCAAGGAAGCAGAAAAGCTCGATGAAGTGAGAATTTCGAGAGCTCTTCTTCAAGGACAGAAACCTTTCCGAGAGACTGCACTTCATGTGTTTTGCGACGCTAGCCAGAATGCTTATGCCGCGTGTGCCTACCTAAGACAAGCGTTTACAGACGACACGGTAGAGTGCAGTCTTATAGCAGGAAAAGGCCGTGTTGCTCCATTAAAGTCACAGTCTATCTGCCGATTGGAGCTAATGGGAGCTTTAGTTGCTGTGCGGTTAACTCAAACACTGGTGGAAGAAATGGTCACAAAAATAGACAAAAAAACTTTCTGTAGTGACTCCACCACAGTCCTACATTGGATCCGCCAGACAAGCTCCACTTACAAAGCATTCGTCGGCAACCGGGTATCTGAGATTCATACAATCATGAGCAATCTGGAGGCCACACTGGGGCCGGGCGCAGTGAGTTGGAGATGTGTGCCGACAGAGCCTAATCCTGCAGATGACATCACCTGGGACTAAGTCCTGAGGAACTCGGCACGGGCTTTCGCTACAGTAGCGGACCCAAGTTCCTGAATGAATCAGCAGAGCTCTGGCCAGAGAAGCGCCCTGTGAAAGCGATGACATGAAAGAAAAGAGGAAGGAAAGATGGGCTAGAGCATCTCAGGAAGACAAAGTCCTGTTAGGGTGGAAGAAATATTCGTCGCTGACCAAACTAAGAAGAGTTACGGCTTATGTGATGCGATTTGCAAAGAATGTACGAGCTAAGAAGGAAACACGTCTACTGGGAGCACTGACGTCGAACAAATTGAGAGCTGCTCAGAGTTATCTTGTGAAGAGGGCACAAGTTGAGTCATTCAGCGACGAGGCACCGAGTCTGGAGATTGGCCAGGACATCCATAAGAAGAGTGGAATTAAATCTCTTGATCCAAGGTTGGAAGATGGGTTCTCGGTTGTCGGTGGAAGGCTGCAGAGAGCACAATGCCTACCTTACAGAACACGATATCCCAAAATAATTTACTCGCACCATGAACTTGCACAGCTGATCGTTGAAGAAATGCATCGTATCTACCACCACCCGCCAACTGAGCACTTGCTTAATCAGATTCGGCAGGAGTATTGGATCATCCATGGTCGCCAGGTGTTACGAAACGCGAAATTCAAGTGTAACAACTGTTATCGCCAGACAGTAAAGCCTCAAGAGCAGTGAATGGGAAGCCTACTAGAGTGCCTACTTCAGCCGGGAATGGTGTTCAGGAACACTGGAGTTGACTTTTTTTGGACGGGTGTTTGTTCACTTGCATGAGTACTAGAGCGTGCCACCTGGAACATGTGGATTATCTTTCAACAGATCATTTCATCATGGCATTGAAAAGGTGGACGTGGACGACCGCAGAGCATCCAGAGCGATAATAGAACGAACTTTGTTGGTGCAAATAATGACTTGCGGAAATGCATCAAACAATTGGATGAAGAGATAATTCAAAACTTCTGTGCGCCTAAGGAAATCGAGGGGAAATTTCAGCCACCAAGTGCCCCGCACTTTGGGGGAACATGGGAGAGACTAGTACAGTGCACCAAGAAGACGCTGAAGGCAATTCTGGCAGACAGGGCTGTCTCCAAAGTAGTGCTGAGAACTGCACTAGTTGAAGCAGAATGAATACTAAACAGTCGACCGATTACTCATGTGTCCAATGATGCAGGAGACATTGAAGCTTCCTGAACTTTCTTTTGCGGTCGCGTTGCTATGTTACGAATGACAGGTCAGCTCGTTGCTAAGGATCTCGTCCACACGATGGGTCGATTTTGTGAAAGCGAAACGTGCAAAGCATTTAACAGTGAGAGCCGTCAAGGAGTTCGTTGGTTGTTCTATGCATTTCAAACCAGACGATTTCCTTCGACGTCTGGATTTTTAGGAAAAGGAGGGGATTTTGCTGACTCCATGGCTTAGGCAAGACGAATTTGGTAACAACTGCTTTTCTATCGATTCATGCATCCCCGTTAAAGTTGTTGCATCTAATCTGAGAAACAGCAGTCAGTCAGTGCAGCCGATAGAGACAGAATACAGGAGAATACTGAGCGAATTTTTTTCTGAGCAAATGTTCTCTGCCTTGATATATTTAAGTTTCCTTCTTTGGTCAATTCTTAATTTGAAAGAGAAATCTGGGAGGGACGGTAATTTTGGCAGAACTCAATTCCTTTCGAAGTCATGTTGTTAACCGCAAACACACTGGTTTGGAAGACTCGTCGTTTACCAAATGTGGCCATGCAGGGAGACATTGAAGCAAGGAAATACTGAGAATTACACCCCTTTGTTACAGACCTGGTGAAACCTGGTTGTTCATCGGCTTTTAAACAAAAATTCTACCAGGGCAGACAAAAATCCACCAGGTTCATCCTGAATTCTTCACTAGGGAGACCAATGACTTTCTAAAATCTAACCATACATGTAAACCCAGTATTTAAGATGGCTCCTTTGTATGGCATTGCGCATCCCTACTGCGTACGACTTTCGCGTCATTAGCAAGCGCACATTAGCGCGCGCGCAAACAAAACGTAAGAGGTTTCCCTCAAGCTAAGCTCGAAAGCGAAATAAATGCTTGTTTTCTCTTAAACGAGCACAGTCACACCCACTTTTTAACGCGTTAATTTAAATTACACAAAGCTATCTACAATATATCTTGATTTGAAGAAAAGTTTAAAGTTCTGTTTGAAAACATTTTGATTTTAATGCTGTAAAGAACATGTCTTTAGGTAGTTGTTGGGTATGTGCACACGCAGAGACTTCCTAAGTTTGTAGTATAATTGTCACTCATGTATAACTCATATGGTTAAAAATGTGACTTAAGGGTCTATTTTGTTTAACTTCTCTAATAAATTAATCCAATAAGTGCTTTCATTAAAATTTCTAGTGCCCCTTTCTGCTAAGTAAGGTTAAGCAATGACAACCTCTTTGGTCGCAAAGTTGCTATAAAGGCCATCCATGTTGAGCAAAAACGAGCACGGTGACCCCTATTTCTTGTTGCATTTTAAAATTTAGGGTGGCTCTAAACGCACACTACAGAATTTTTTTAAACTTTGCAAAATCTGTATCATATTATGCTTATCACAATTCGGTAATAAAAAAATGGGGGTCACCGAGCTCGTTTTTGAGTTATAAGCACTTAAAGCTAAACTTAAGGGTGTTTTTGGCAGGTCATCTTGTTGCTATGGTAACTGTTGTATTGAAAAGATTACGGCAACTTGTTTACCAATGATTTAGCATTTGTAAAATAACGTTGTTGTAGCATCACTTGTTAAACAGCGGTAGTATTCGTTCTTCAAAGTATAGCTGTTAGAAAAGTGGTGGAAATTTTTGCCAGCCTCCGGGCTCAAGAGCGCTTCCCAAGCCCGCAGTCCTTTTGTACAAGAAGACATGAGTGGGACAGCCGAAGCGTTCGTTCTCGATTTAACGTCACAGCGTTAACTCTCCCCAGATTTCCCAAGCGCGGCCGCGAACCATTGGAAACTCGGTTTTGACGGGGCATAAAAATTCGAGGATTTAACCAAATCAAAAAATTTTTGCGCCAAATTACTCCACAAAATAAGCCTTATTATACTAGCGAAAAACTGTAGTGGTTAGGTGCACTTTAAGCAACGAGAGAGAATACCAATTGAGCTGTCTCTGCTTATGATGAGAAGCTTCATTTGAGTAAAAATGCTCAAACAACACTTACATGCAGTGCAGTAACGCTCGCTTGCTTAGCAGCGACGGCTCCGGTAATCTCAGCGAAGTGAGCCTCAACAATCTCGTATCATCATCGTTCACCCAACGAGTAATCAGTTGAAAGCTTGGTCCTGTGGTCGGAGTTAAACAAGTGGGAGCAGTCTAGTCTTTCCAACTTAGACGCTTGATCGCGCAATCTTGCTGCAAGCGGGTGAAAGCTTAGCTGAAGTCCCACCTGCTGAAGCCAATCCGAACGCAACTTATCGTCCGGCATTTTTGCTTACCATTTGCAAAAACCGTTCAGTAACTGGTTTCTCCATGTAAATGGTAAACAACCATTGACTTTAATGTTTGACAATTATCTTTACAACCGATAGACAAGTCAACGAAGAAATGAAATCGTAAAAATCCTTGCTTATTATAAAGATCAGCGATCAAACCAACAACAGCTTTGACTTGGTCGACAAATTCTCTAGAGTTTCAACATCACTAAGGCGATGGTCAAGATGTTTATTTGATATACTCTACAGTATCCATTTTGTTTTTTTCTTCTGTACAAATACTTTCTTAAGATCTCCAAAGTTTTACACTTAGGCCCCGTCCACACTAATCCGTTTTCAAACGAAAAAGGACCTGTTTTGCTCCGTTTTCGAAAAGATTTGCGACCACACTTATCGTTTTCGCCCGCCTACATTACAACGCCGTATCCGTTTTGAAAACGCTGTTATACCCTCAGTGCGCATGGTAGCACCATTTTGGATACTCACGGTCGAGTGGTCTGGCGCCCGGTCGTGTCTATTTTGATGACGTCGCCGTTTTCAGATAGCATCGTTTTCTCCGTCCACACCAGAAAACAGCGTTTTCAAAAAGCATCGTTTTTAAATCGCTCTACTCTGGAGAGCGTTTTCGAATGGATCCCTTTTCGGTGATCGTTTTCAGCGTTGTAGTGTGGACGATAGCCGTATCCGGAGCAAAACAGCTCCGTTTTCGTTTGAAAACGGATTAGTGTGGACGTGGCCTTAATTTCAATCAGTGATACAAGCGTAACGTTGTGGCTTTGTAAGCCGAACTACAGCAGTCTTGACTTCAGGGTCCATAACAAGTTTTTACTGTCTGTATCCTAGATTTTAGTCACTTGTTTTGAATTTTATCGCCACAACGGCTTAACTTTAAAATTGTAAAAGAAACTGGCAAACATCTTACTGGGTATAAATAAATTATATAAAATAAAACAGGAAAATAGACTTTAAAATAAATTTTACCTTATCCTTTTCGTAAACAAATAAAATAATTAGGAGACCCACGTTCATGCACGCTGCTAAAGCGGACAACCCTCCCAGTTTATTTTTAAGAGTGACTCTTTCAAGAGACACTTCAAAACTCACGGCTAGTTTAACTGAGGTAATACGGGATTTGCGTTAACTATTTTTTCCTTCCAGCAACCCATTGTCTAGTGCCATTCCACCATGTCAAACTGTAAAGTTAATGTGAACAATGGAAAATATCTTTAAGTGACGGATATATAAAACACTAAATCGACTTTCAACCTCAAACCTAAGCAAATAGAGAGCTTACGAAAACCACGACGGCAACGGCAACGTCTCTAAACAAAAGGTTTAATAAGCGGAACAATGGTTGCGCACGTGCGTTATACTTCTCAATACATTTCTTTGCCGTCCTCTGCAAAACAACAAAATCTGCGTTGTCTGGAGAACGTGGACGAAGACAGCAAATTTTTTAAAATTTTTATTTCGAATATATCATTTTGTCCTAGATTCAATTTCGTGATAGCTTTGACAGTGATAACCAAACTAAATGACTGAAGGGTACCGCGAGATCTGTACGTAAAATGCAAAATCATTTTTTTAACCGACGTTGTTTCGGGGTCGTCGTCGTGGTTTGTTAGGCTCGCTCATATTCTTGACGCGTGACGAGCTAAACGAATGTCTGCGTAGGAGGCTACTTAGTAACCCGGCCCTGGTTTTACTGAAACTTTCGTCACGTAGGGTCCTGCCCTTAGTTTTAAGATGAGAGACCCAATCAAATCCCTGCGTTAGTTGAACTGTCTGATTAAAATTACGATTAAAACAAGTTGTTCTGGAAGATTTTAGAGGTGAGCATGCTGAAAAAACAGCAAAAACGTTCTAAAATATTCACACTACAAGTCGCGTTTTGCAGAGCCATGATCTGGCATTGTCAAAACACTCCCTGTTTCCTCGGTCTCGGGTTTTGGTTGAACTTTTGGTCGCAAAACAGTTGTTTCTGCTGATCGAGGGCAGAGTCGTTATAGACGGCTATTTTCCGGAATGCTTCGGAGAATCGTTCGCAACGAACGCAATTCACGAAGGCGGGTCATCAATCCATCTTTGTAAAACTCTAGAAATGTCAGGGTAACTTGACCTTGCCAAGCTATACTGCGAATCTCGGCGTCGTCAGACTACTAATGAACTTGGAGCAGACGTTGCAAGGTATTCGTCTGATCTTCCGCTACTTGTCAATAGTTCCTGGAAAGCGCGTGTTTCACTTGCAATTTCAGCTCTCGGCTACGAGTTACACTGTCGTTTCTCTCCGCACATGTAGCTGAGCCTCAATAATCTTCACCGCGTCATCTCGTCCCATTTTCTGAAGAATGTCTGCCATATTTTGAAGAGGATATTGAAGTTTCAAACTGTCTGTCGTTTCCCAGAGATTAAAGAGTATTTCTGTTGGAGAAAAAGCGTTCCTACTCTCAATCCATCGAATGTCTGTATAACTGAGCCCCATTTTTTCCGCCAGGACTTTCCAGTCGTTTTCATGTGGAGGATCAAGAATTAAAGAAAGTTTACTGCGTAGCTCGCGACTCAGTGAGTGTGCAGCCGGTAGTGACTCGAAACCAACAGAGAAGTAACCAGAAGACATTTGTTTCAGAGAGACTGGGGACGTAACAACGTTCCCGCTACATGTTCCGAGCACTTCCGCTTGCGAACCTCGCCAAAGTTTAGCCAGTGAGCCAGCATTGACTAGCGCAGTGGGATGGTCGACTAAGCATGGTGAGCTTGCAGCCTTAGGCAAGCTTGTCGAGTGTTCACACGCACAAGACAGGTTAGAGTTAGAATGGTCTGTTGCCTCCTTACTTGAGTCTGAGTTTTCCTGAAACAAATCGATAAAAAAATGATAATCGAATAAAGATGGTGAATTTTAAGCTCGACAAAGAAAAAGGGAAAGGTGAAATTACCAACATGACACGAGTGTGGGATAAAGAAAAAAACTGAATCTCCAACAAGAATCGAACCCATAACCTCCCGAACA